>JAQIVZ010000071.1:0-128302 GCA_034700945.1 Arrhopalites spinosus
TCATATAGAGTTTATATGAAAATTATAAAATACATGTGTAAAAAAATACCCAAAAATTTGGTTTGCTTTGCTTCAAAAGAAATGTATGCACAATGAGGATATGGCATGTTTGTAGAATCAAGAAATAAAAAAAGAGAAGAGATCGTTTTGGTCTCTTGATTTGGATGGTTTTTTCTTTGTCGTCCTCGTCGTCAGTTGAGAAGTGGCATAAGAACTAGTCAAAAACAATTCGAGCGAATCGAACCATATTTTTTCCATCTTAAAAATAAAGTTCCTCTCTCTCTCTCCTTTTTTAGATATGCCAAAAACATTTGCCTTAGTTGTACTATCTCTAGCTGTAAAAAAAGGGTTTCTTCCTCGTGTATATAAAACATTAAAAACGTCACTCCTTCATCAAGTGAGCAGTGTGCCTCATGTATCTCTCTCTCTCTCTCTCTCTAATAGTCTCTCTCTCTCTAGGACTGGGATAAACACATAAACTATTTTTTTGTTGTTGCTTCTTCTGTATGAATTTAATTGCCACGACTTTTTATTATAATTTTACAAACCATGCTCATATCATAAATAACATGGCCCGTATGAATATCATACAGATACAGATACACGTACACTACATAACGGATCATTTCAAGAGAAAGGAGAAACTGAAAATTTTCATAGATTTTTGTTCAAAAAAACTTGTGAGAATCAAATCTTTTTAAAAGGAATTTACAAACTGATTTTAAGAGTCATAGTTAATTTTAAAATCATCTATTTCATTTTAAATTTAACTCAATTGAAAAACTACGAAATTTCATAGAATTCTCAGGTCAAGGACTACAAAAAAAAAGTTTGACGTTTCATGTTCCATAAAATTTCAATACAATTTTTTTTTCTCTAACGGTGACTTGTGACTTAGATTCTACATAATTTTGTCATGTAAAAAGTCAGAGAGATGAGTTTTGGTCTTGATGCTGCGGTTATATTGTTGAATAATTTGACAATTTTTTTTTATTATTTGTTTTTTCATCTTTTCTCTCAGTCTCGGAGACAGAAATCCTTCCGCTGCATTGACTGTTGAATTACACGGCAAATTTTTATAGGATCAAAGAAGAGGAGGAGGGGGGTGTTATGTAATATTGTAATCATTTAAATTGTTCTCACTTACCCCTATATAAATAATGTATAGTTTAGTTTTAAAAGTCTAAAAAAGTGTTACATAGCAAAAATTGTGTGTACGGTTCCCAATTCCACATCATGTCTGTAAATAAAAAAAAGTCTCCTTTAAAAAGGTTTAGAGAGGTTAAAACCATTTTTCTTTGAATTTTCTTCCCCCCCCCTCCCCCTCCCCATTTCCATACAATTTTCAACAAATTTAAAACGATCAATTGAGCCCAGTCAAGTGTGGATGAGAGCCTTGTAATAAAAAACATGGTGAAATTTTTATTTTTATTATATCTCTCAAGTCATTGTGGCTCAAACTGTTTGTGTCTTATGTCAGAGTCAGGATAATACCACACACAATTTGAACTCTACTATTGACTATGAACTAAAAAAATTGACAACATTTTTAATGGTGGATGTGTTCATTAATTACTTTTTATTAAAGTCAATGAAAAAAAGGGTAAATTTACAACTATTTCAGTCTCACCTGTCGGCTGTCACCTCTCTCAAGTTGTTCATGTTCAAACATTGACTTAAATGGAAGACAAAGTACTGGCAGGCTTGTAATACAGATAAATAAAGGAAATCAATAGACTGTTAATATTAAAATCGTCAAGAGTTATTTTCTTTAGTCAAATTGTAACTTAGAGATAGAACTGTCTCGAAATAAACTTGAGTCCATTAAAACTCTCTTTTGAAGAATAACTGTCATTTAAAAATAAAGTTTTTGAAGAATTAAAACTTGTAAAAATAGAATTTAAAGCTACCAGTACTCGTACATCACAAGAATTCCTCAATTGAACCATGCCGTACAGGAATATATTGTCACTTCATCCGTGATTGACTTCCTGGCAAATTTTGTATCTACTTTTGTACTTGACAATTTTACGCACGACATACTCAACAATTCAACTTTGAATTACAGACAAAAAGAAGAACGATTAGATAAACTGCAGCTGTCGATTATCCCTCAATGTAATGTGTAAATTCTCCTATAACATTTTTCTAATATTATTTTTATTACAAAACATTTAAAACTCCTCTTTCCAATAAACATTTTGATACTGTACATTTTGTAGGTGACGACAAAATAAATTATTTTTAAAAAAAGAAACTTTATGCCCATTCAAGAAATAAAAATGTTTTTATCACAAGGAAATAATCCGGAACCGGTTGATGAAAATAGTTGTACTGATAGTGGTAGTGATGAAGATGACATTGACATTAAAAGAGATAAAGTTTTTGGTAAAATACGTGACTTGAACTCAAATCATCTTGTTCATTATCATAACCATCAAAATGATCTTTCTCTGGTAATGAGACTACCCCTCCTAATTGGGAGTTTATGGGGCATCCCTCCCCTCGTCGGATTTCAAAAAACGGGGAAAAAACCCCAATCTTCGTAAGTTATTTCTGAATTAATTGTTGTTTTAAAATAAATTAAAATTTTGAAATTTTACAGACGGCGATGGCTTTATTGTCGAACTTTTATTTCTTTGCTCATCGTATTTTTTATTAGTTGCAATACTCTTTTTATTGGGTTGAATTTTTGTTTACAATTCTCTTGTCAAAAATCTATTGGGTATTTTCAATTTCTATTAATTTTTTAAATGTAACATTATCTAATAAAAATTAATAAAATTATGTAGGGATACAATTCAAAAAGCTACAGGGGTTTGGTTCTACTCAACGGGATTGTTTGTCTATCTCTTTTTTATTTTGAGATGTCCCAAATCTACAGAGTATTGTTTGTACTGGAGAAAAATATGCAGAAAAATTAGAAAAACAATGATCGAGTGTCCACATCTTGCTCGTGATATGAATCTAATCTGTTTCATTATTATCTTGTCGGCCATTGGTGAAAATATTTTCTTTCATATTTATTCCATGCGAACAGGGAATCTTTTGTCTAAAATTGGTACAATTATTATTATTTTATAAATTAATGATCATACAAAAAGATTTTAAATATTTTGTCAATTATTAGACAAAGGTGTAACATTGGATGAATTTCTTCAAGATTTTTTTGCATCAAATCAGGTTCTGCAACATTTTCACATTTATAGAAAAATAATTCATAATATTTAAAACAAATTAATTTAATTAATTTAAATTTTAAACAGTACATGAGTTTAATTTTCAACTACAATCCCGTCATTTCAAGTCTACTATTGTTGACAAATAAATGTACTTTATTTGCTTGGAATTATGGAGATATTGTCATCATAATGATGTCCAGGGCTATTTATTCTCGTTTTGTGGGACTGAATCAATATCTCAATTCTCACCTCGACTTAACTGGACCCCTTCCAACTTTTCAGCAAGGTAGTCAAATTAATTTAATTAATCTTTTTTATATAAAATTATATTTTGTAACTAGGAGCAGTGTCCTGGAAAACTGTGAGAAGGAATTTTTTACTTATCATCAAATTGCTGGACAAGGCAGATAAAATATTTTATCCTCTTGTGTGGATTTCATATGCAACTAACATAGTTTTTGTTTGTAATCAGGTAATTCAATTACAATAATTAAATATTATTTATATAAATTGATTCAAAATGAAAAGAAGCTTTTTTTATTTATTTTTTTAGTTATTTTTGGGTATAAGAAACACAAGTATCAAAACAATTGTACACAGAACTTACATCACGTGGTCCTTGATTCATCTAATCTTCAGAACTTTGGCTGTTAATATTTTTGCTGCGAGGATAAATGAGAATGCTCATAAAATATCAAAAATATTACAATTCTCTTCTCCACAAGAGTATGATGATAATGTAAGACATTTTTTTCCAAAATGGCTCCATATTTTTCAGTACTTTACTTATAAAAAAAGTTTTTTTTGAATGGGACGAAAAGATACGGAGACTTGAAGGGTTTTTAACAGGTCGTGTAATTGGGATCACTGCTAATGGTATCTTCGTTGTGACACGATACTTCATCTTAATGGTGACTCAACATTTTTAAATTAACATAATACCTATATCAAGTCATTATTATGTGGGATTGAACATTTAAAAAAAAATGTTTTTCAGATAATTAGTGCTATTTTCACGCTGGAGGTTGTACTTCTTCAAAATTCACCATAAAATTGTCAAAATCATTATTTTGAAATTCTTGTTGATACATGTATATTGATTCCTGTACTTTATCAAAAAATAACAAAGAAAATAAATGAAAATGTATTTTATTTTATTTGGCAATGATTTTCAATTATAATATTGATTTAATTGTAACCGTAAACATCTCACTTTGTGACTAGAATAAAAATGTCAATAAAATTAACTCTCGTGTAGCCAAAAAATCATTTAAGAACAGTCGAGAGCTGGAGAAAGTGAAGAGCTTAGAAAAACTCAGTTGAGTCTTTCACCTAGGTGAAAGTACCAACTAAGTGCCAAAGAAAAAGCTAAACTAAAGAACTATGTAAATAAATTTTGAGAGACAAAGACAAACTCGTAATATTATTTTTAATGGTAATTAAGTTACAAAATATAATTTATCTTGACTCAGTGTACGAGTAAGCATCCACCTGTACAAATTCCCTTTTATTTCTTTGCAAGACAATCAATGTGGACACAGGACACACCTGTCAAATTATTTGAGAGGCAAACTATTCAAAAATGACTCTAGATCTCAGGCAAAATTCAATAATAAATAAAAAACGACTTACGACTTTCAATATTTGAATACTACATACTAAAAAAGTGACAATTTAATAAAAAGGTACTTGTTACTATTTACAGCCAACATAAAATATTCTAAAAGTAGATCCATCATCGATTTTCATAAACCCAAAAAAGAGCCATCGCCTTAAAACAATAGTTTTTAGTATGTTAGTGGCAAAAAGAGCAAGGCATGAATGGCTCAAAATGAAGAAAACAAATTCGAGTCCTCACAACACCCAAACTTTCATTGTTGATGAAGTTAAAGGGACAAATCAAAATAGTAAACAAAAAATTAATCTAAAAACTTGCAATTCTTCTGTATGGACTTTACCAATTCGTGAAAAAATTGCTGAAAAATTATTTCATAAAGATGAAATAATGGAGGATGATTTTTATTATTGTTCAAAACCCCTTTTCCTTTTGGGAAAATTTTGTGGTCTTATTCCCATTCAAGGACTTTTCAGTGGTTCCATTGAAGATGTTTCATGCCGGTAAGAATCTTATTTTATTTTAAAAAATATTATTAATTATTATTATAAAATTATAAAAACAATTAAATTAAAATCTAATTTTTTGACAGGTGGACAAACATTGGGACCATCATGACAATAATAATTTGTGTGGGGACAAGTACTGTGTCTGGTATCAGTTTTGTAGAATTTTGTGTCAATCTTTTTGGAGTTCGTTATGGTTCTGGAACAACACATCGCCTAATTCTTTTATCCAGGGGACCACTTTTATTAGTTCAAGGTGCCTTCATGTAAGTTCATTGTTTATTAAATTAAAAATTTTAAAATAAAATGGTGAAAATTATTTAAATTTTTAAAATAGGTCCACAATTTTTATAATTAAATCTCCAGGAATTGTCCAACTGTTCAAAAAATGGAGAGTAGCCTCCAATGGTCTTTTATTTAAAATGAATCACCAAAAAATCCGAAGAAAAGTGACCATCTTAACCTACATTATTTTAATTCCTTCTGTGATTCACATGAATTTAATTCTCTTCAAGAGTTTTGGAATTTGGGATACTAAATCAATCAGAGGTTATTTAAATTAATTTACTTAATGATAAATAATAATAATTATAAATATGAAGTTTGTTAAATAATATTATTTTAAATTTAGCAATCAATTGGCGTACAAACTCAATTAAAACCAATATGAATGAAACCAACACGCTAGAGCTTTATTTTTCTCGATTTTGGCCAAACTGGACAAAAATTTATCCTTTTAATTTAATTATAGTTATTCTTTTAATATTGCTGATTAATTCAACTCATTTTGCATGGCTCTTTGCCGATGTTTTAATTATTATATTATCTATTTTACTCTACGGTAAATTTAAAACAATTTGTCATGAAACAGCCTTACAAATTACAAACCAATCGAGTCAGAGTCGTCTCATGTTGTTTAAAAAAACTTCAAGTGAGTCTAATTTTATTAAACTTTAATTTTTTTGCTAAATGATGAATAATAATCAACGATTATTGTTTTAATTTAGTTACAAAGATTCCCAGAAAAAACTTTTGGATGGAAGTACGACGAGATCATTTAATTTGTATGAATCTTTTGTGGGAGACGGAAGAAATTTTATCTCCTTTTATTTTTGTCTCGTATGCCATGAGTATTTATTTTATTTGTATCCAAGTAAGTTTTAATTTAAAACTTTTAAATATTAAAAAAATAAAATTTTAAATTAATTTTAAATGCCGTTTTAATATTTTAGGTACATCAAGGAATTACGCCAGCATCAAATAATGGAAGTTACGAAGAATCCGCTTTAGCAGTTCTCACATTAGTTTTACTACTGGCAAGAATGATTTTTATGTCACTTACAGCTGCAAAAATTAACGAGTATGCTCGAGAGATCAATTTATCCATTCAAAAATGCCCGAACGTTCTCTACACTATTGAGGTATCAATTTTTAGTTTTTTAATTGAGGAATTAAACTAATTATTTGCCGTTTTTATAGTTGGAGCGGCTGGAACATTTGATCTCTGCAAATAATTCAATTGGATTAAATGGACTGGGCTGTTTTGTTGTGACGAAAGCTTTTCTTCTTGTTTTGGCCAGTGTTGTCTTTACATTTGAAATTATTTTACTTCAAACACCAAATCCTGATGCGAATAAAAAAATTTCGTTTTGTAATCTCACTAATACTGGCTAAGTTAAGTATTTATATATTTTCAAATAATAAAAAAATCAATGTTTTTCTTCCAGTTTGTACAAAAATAAGTTACAACAAGAAAGAGGAAATACTACACATTATTTTATTGACTGGTAGTTAAAAAAGAATTTGACTAACAATTTAATGAAGAATGATTGACATTAGTATTTTTGTAGAGATTATTTTTATTTTAAATGGAAATACCTAAAAATAATGTATAAAATATTTCCTCTAGTATCTTCATCATGTTTTAATACTTCCTGTAGTTACTAAAATTATTTCGACGTAATAATTTTTATTTTAATTATTCCTTCTAATTTATCTTTTACTGTGACCTACTAAATATAGTACATTACTTAAATTTTTTCTGTCGAATTGTAAACATTTATAGACACAAGTTGCAAATTCTAAATTTTAGACTTTTTGAATAAATCTGAGATAAATGGTGAAGGCAACGAGGGTGAGGAAGTGGGAGGGGATAAAAAATGATGTTAAAAGTGCAAGTCTCCAGAAGAATAGAAAAAAAGTACAAGAGAATAAGGACAGTCCACTAACTGGATTACTTCAAGTATTAGTGTGTAATCTATTTGTACTCTGACACCACCTCATGACCTGGTAGGAATCCAATTGACCTTATACAATGCGTAACCCCATCATCAGAACTGAGGGCTCCATTTGTATATGAATAGTAGGCGATCTCTTCAAGGGTCCAATCTTTTCCAATATCAATCGATTCCATCAAAGGCCGAACACTACTCAAATCCATCTTGTGACCGGTGCACGATCCGGGAAGGATGGTCCGCGAAATCAGCTGAAATTCATCACCCAATTGAAATGCCTCCTGTACCTTTTGGAAAAACATGGGACTATAGACGGTGCTCGGAATGGGAACGGTTGACTACACAAGTTGCAAAATAAAAACAAATGACAAGAATATTAATAAATTATTAATAATAATAGGTACAGTAAACCGAAATTTCAATTCATCGTCAGAGCCTTGTGAGACTGACTGAGAATTTTCCATTTGAATTTCAAGGAGGGGAGGGCAGGTTTTGAAGAATCACAACTGCTCTGTCGATGAATTAAAATGTCGGTTTATTGTATTTGTTCCTCATTTACAATTGATTTTTGCAATTACCACAAATTCAATTTCAACCGAGTAAGCTCCTCCATTCTGAAGAGGGATGGGTGGCCGTAAGGTTAAAATTATTTCTTCCTGGTTGAAAATGGTGACATCATCGTCTCGAAACAATTCTTTTCCATTTAGTTGCCCTTTTACACTCACCCTCACTTTGTACTCACAACTACTCCCTGTTGAACCCTTTGGACCACGTAGAACGAGAGACTTTAGTAAAACCGGAAACTGAGGGTCAAGTCCCATGACCTTGTGAGTAAATCTATTACATTTTTGAGATTATACGTTAAATATTTAGACTTTGTATTACTTCTATTCTAAATTTTAGAATACAGAACCAAAAAAAAAATTTATATTTAAACTTTAAATTTCCGCACTGTAAACTTTGCACATGATTCGCTCTGTCCTTCCAGTTGATCAACAAATTGGCACTCATGAAATGGACGTCTTTTTGATAAAAGTCCGTCTCCAGGATGGTAAATGGTGTGCGTGGAGTTGTTGAAAAGCCAAGGGACTTTTTCAAGAATTCCCTGTCAAAAATAAAAATAATAATGAAAACTGACAGTATAACTAACCATAGTTAAGTTAAAAATTTGTAACTCACCTTTTACTACAAGGAGTAGCCAAATAGGTGACTAATTTGACGAGATTTTGACTCGACAGAATATCTTTGGGGACTACAAAAGTAACAAAATCTGCTGACGTCATCAATGGAAATCTAATCAAGGGTAAAATGTTTTTCAACACAGTTTTGAGTGAAGGATCCGGGTCATGGGTCATCAATGAACTATTTTCAACTTGTTTCATCCTTTCGGCCTCCATGTATGGGAATAGTTTTTTCTCAGCCCATCTGTAATTGTAATAATTAATTGAAACACTTTTAATGATAAATTTAATTTAATTTATGATACCTTATGATGGCATTAAATAGAGAAACTTCGTCGACGGCAAGGTCATCCCGAGTCAAAATATTGACCAATGTTTTCTCCTCCATGTCCATGAAACTTGAATCCTCAATTAAATGGCAAAATCGACTGTGGAAGAATAATATAAGTAGATAATTAATTATTGTTCACAAACTCAAGGGTTTAAATTTAGTAAGTTTACCTGATCATGAAATCCATGGCTTTGGTTTGAATGTCGGTCATTTCAAACTTGACGGCAAATTCATGGGCACGAGGGGCCCAATTTAATTTCATTTGGGACTGAATTAATTGCTCACATTGGGTCACGAGGAGGTCAAGCTCAAATTTTTTGGCGATTGGGAAAACTTGAATGGCATCCCCCATATTATCTACTTTCTCGTCTGCGTAGATGTACTGTAAATCATTTAGTTAAGGAATTAATTAATTCAAATAGATTATTAAACTAATAATTATTTTCGTAGTATTCCAATCAAGTTATAATTACTAACCTTCAGGACCAAGTAAAATGGATGAGGGTCAAGATTCTCTAGAGTGACTACCAACTCGGGCCCTTCTTGATCACTTGACCCGTTATCTATCTGGCTGGATTGAAACATGGACCGACATACGGGGGAGCGGGACTTGAGAATTAATTTGTGACAATTAAAAGTTTTTCTTGACCTCCCGACCTTGAACGTGACGTCAGAGTCAGTTCCATTTTGAAGAAGGGGCAAATTGCAAGCTGGCAATGACCTCAATCCCAATGAATTCTTATTGGGTCCTAATTATAGTGCCCCCTAGAAACAATGTTCTTCCCCCTAGAAAATAATATTTCTCCCCCTAATGATTTTACCCCTAAAAATACTGTTTCTCCCCCTAAGTTTTAATTTAATTTCGTTTAATGTTTTCCCCCCTAGAAATCATAATTGTCCCCCTAAAAAATATTTATTATCCCCCTAATGATTTCACCCCTAAAAATCATAAATGTCCCCTCTGAAATCATAGATGTCTCCCTAGAAAACATTTAATATGCCCCTAATTATTTTACCCCTAAAAATTATAAATGTCCCCTCTGAAATCATAATTTAACCTGTAGATTTTTTTTTATTTTACCTCCGGACACACTTTAACGCTTCAAAGGGGCTTTAGGCGCATTTAGATGCATCCTTCTAAATTAGAAGTCGGGTCATATCGGTGTCATATCGGACAACAACACAAGTCAGGCCTTGTACAATCAAGTTTTTACTTCAAATTTTTTTGTGGACTGCATGACTTGTAATTACGTTTTGAATTACTTTGAATTACGTTAGCTTTCAAGGGCACTTTGGCCCCCCTCTTCAGGACTATTTATTCAACCAAACCAAAATTTAAATAAGACAATCATTTTTTCAATTTATAAATGTTACAAGTTAATTATTCTTTTTACCGAATCGTTTATATCATGTATACTTTTCCCCGGAACATTTAATTATTCTAATTTTAACTTTAGCTTTCATATTCTTAGACACAACTTTGCTATGCTCCGGGGAAAAGTATACATGATATAAACGATTCGGTAAAAAGAATAATTAACTTGTAACATTTATAAATTCAAAAAATGATTGTCTTATTTAACTTTTGGTTTGGTTGAATAAATAGTCCTGAAGAGGGGGCCCAAAGTGCCCATGAAAGCTCGACGTAATTAAAAGTCATGCAGTCCACTAATTTTATCAATTTCATTAAAGCATCATCGCCAAGTGGGCACCACCTCATAAACTTCAAATTTTGAAGTAAAGCGTCAGAGTTTTGACTGAAAACCAAAGTTGGAGCTAAATCAAAGTGGATGAATGCCCTCAGGCCATGATTTAAAAGAAGGAGAGTCAAATTTGAGTTGAGTTGGTGCCAGAGTCAATATTTCGTGACGGCCAGAACAGTCAGGCCATATAGTGGCCAAACAAAGTTCTTACGTTAAAACTCAGATTTTTGACAGAAAAACAAAGTTGGAGTAAAATTTTAAGGGGTGTGTCTAAAAAGGGCATATTGTAAAAGAAAGAGGGTATTTAGGTCAAATTATTGCCACATACAAAACCACAAACTACAGCCACAAAGCCGCAGGCCCGTACCGACGGTGAGATTTTGTGAGACAAAATCTCTGGGCAAATCCATACAAGGGGCAAATTTTTTGAAAAAATGACCTATTTTAGAGGTTTTTTTCAAAAAATCGCATATTTCTGAAAAACTAGAAGGGGGCAAATATTTTCGACTAAAATCTCAGGGCAATGTTTTTCACGGTACGGCTTTGAAAGCCGCCAATGTCAACTTACGTGGACTTTTCAACTTGATGTGAGGACCGTTACAATGAAAACCAAATCCTCACACCAATATGATATGCAGAGACGTTCAATGTGTCGTCAAAAAGACGTGTGATATGAATCAGGCGACTCTTTCCAGCCCCTGTAGCTTATTTGTAGCTTTCTTTGAAATTGCGCCTAAAGCACCTCTGAAGTGTTAAATAAAAAAAATCTACAGGTTAAATTATGATTTCAGAGGGGACATTTATGATTTTTAGGGGTGAAATCATTAGGGGGATAATAAATATTTTTTAGGGGGACAATTATGATTTCTAGGGGGGAAAACATTAAACGAAATTAAATTAAAACTTAGGGGGAGAAACAGTATTTTTAGGGGTAAAACCATTAGGGGGAGAAATATTATTTTCTAGGGGGAAGAACATTGTTTCTAGGGGGCACTATAATTTTTTCCCATTCTTATTTTCTTCACCCATTTTCCCCGTAGAATTATTTTTTACAATTTTTTTTTGTTGCTGACCAAAATTTCATCTTTCTCGCCACTCTTAAAATTGGGTTCAGTTTGTGGCCTGTGGGCCTTATTGAGCATTGAATTTTGTTTATGAAATTTTAGCTATTTTTCCATTTTTTGTATTCTGTTAGCTCTTTTCTCATCCATTAATTACACGTTTTGGGACAACGGCCCCAGAGTTGGGATAATTAATTCTTGAATTAATTTTTATTAATTCATTTTACTTTTATTTTTTAAATTTAATTATTTTGACACGGACACAACCAGGGACATGACCATAATATAGTCTATGTTCCATAGCCCTTGACGCCTGAATATTTAATTTTCTCATCAAGTTGTCTTTGATAAGGGAACTCAATTTAATGTAGAAAAAATAGTTGTGAATAAGTTGTCCAATTACATGAGGTAAGTGATTCTAGATCATAACGTCACATGGACAAAACGTCACAAAAAATAAAAAATAGCCATTATTTAATGAAACTACAGAATGTTGACCGACAAGCCATTCAAGGCAACCGGAACGTTTAAATTAATTGATCTTATTTAATTTAAATGTGATCTGAATCGGTGTTATCCTGAGTCCTGAGGAGCCTTTCTGATTTTTAAATTTGCAAGAATTTATTACATATTATCCATTAGTTCTCTATCAATTGTTCCTCTTGTGAGACTTTTCGTTGGAAACTATATATCAGTTTTGTAATTAGTTGAGTAAATGTTTTTGTTGTTTTATGAAACAAAATAAAAGTAACAAATTAAAATACAATCATAGACCAGTTGTGAAATTTTGTATAATTTTAATTTTAAATTGAAATCATAATTCATCCTTTACGTTCCAATTCTCTTTGTCTCATTTGTTCTTCATGTCTTTGACGCATCTGCTTCATTTTATCTTTTTGAGTTTGAGTGATCTCTCCATTTCGATTTTGATCTTGAATCGTTCTCAAAGCATTTTTAGCAAGGATTAGAGAATCATTACAAGAAATTTGACGAAGTCCTACAATTTAAAATATTAATTAGAATTTACAAATTATACTAAATAATTAACTACTCAGTTTTATTAGTGAGTAATTTAACTGCTTGAATTGAAACTTACTCGAATTGGTTAGTTTGGCACATTCAAAAGCATGACGATTTGGATAAATATTTCCATTGTTGCCACAAAATTGAGTTAGATTTTTTTCTTGTGTGATTCGAGCTTGTTCACAAGGACGCTGTTAAAATATTCAATTATTATTTTTGAGTATTAATTTGATTTTTTTACTCCAGTGACATGCACTTGAATGAAATTGTACAGTAGGTAAATATTAATTTGACAAAAAAGGGTACTTACGTAGGGTGCCCGGGTAGTTCTTAGAGCAATAATCGAGGTACAACAGAGGACCAATAACAACAAAGTGAATGTTAAATTATTCATCATTGATTATTCTTCAGGTAAGAGTATAAAATTTTAGAGCGAAAATTAGACGGAGTTCTATGATGACAAATTGAGACAGGAATTATTTCTATAATTTAAGTAACGACGTAATTCTTCCAGACAAATAATTTCTAGTACTAAAATATTCTGTAAAGAAAAATATTCTGCTAATTTTTATATGCAGTCTATATAAAGATAAATGAATAGCAAAATCTTGTTATTTTTTGTGATACTCAAGTACATATTATAGCAGTCAGTGATTTTAATAATTCTTAGCTCAAGTGACATATCAAAGATCATCCATCATGCCTTTACGCACTGATTGAAGATTACGACTGTAGAGTCAAAGGTCATATCTCTAATCATTGAATGTCCTGAAATTCATTCTAAATCTTAAACACAAAATATTTTTAAAAATATTAAAACTTATTTACAGGTTTTCCCTCTCCGTAAACCAACAGTAATTACTAATAAAACCAAAATAACAATCATTTGTGGAATTTCAAGTTCATTAGTCTACAAGATGATACTGTGACTCTAACTTAAATCTGAAGTTGATTCATCTTGGGAAATAATTATTCAAGGTCAAACCTTTGAGGAAATTTTAGAAATTTTTGAACTGTGCTGAAATAAATTGTCACTGATATAAATACATAGACATTTATAAAATGATAAATCCCAAAAAATTACTTTGTCAAATGACCTCTTTAATTTATTGACTTAATTGTCCTTGGCCAAGACGTCAATATTGTTTACAAAATTCTTTAAGTACATTCCATCATCTTGTTTTCTATGTTTTATGTACGTTAGCTTCCTAGACTGACGTATGTACATCAGAGAATATTAAACTTGAAGACTAAAGTCAATTTAACTGGCAGCTACTTCAACAAATTAACATTATTTACATTGCCCTATAATTATGAACCATTAACTTATTACATGTGTACACTTGAACAAATAATTCTACACCACATGCCATTTTTTCTTGTTCATCACTTTCATTCTTGATCTTTACGACACAATCAATTGCTTTATGCCTTGGGTCAAAATCATTAAATTTCCATATTAAACATGAATAATTCTATGTAATTACCTTTCAATTGATTCTTATATTTTATTACCTTGTTTTTTTCAATTGATTCCCAGTCTTGTGCAAAACAATTAAACTCACATCAAAAAAAAATACTGAAAAATGTTGAAAGAGAATTTTTTTCATAGAAAAAAGGAAGAATTTTACCAGTAATATATCATATGGACGATGACACAATGACTAATTATGAACTGAATAAATTTTATGACGATTTCAACTCTTTTTACTTAAGCAAAAAAAAAGATTATTTTGGTGAACAGAGATGGTAATACCATCATGGTATGTACATAATTATAAACATGGTTTCCTAGAACAATGTAATTGGTATTGCGTTATAATATTTATTTATAAACTCATAAAATGTATTGAAATTAATTAATTCTACAATCATCATGATTACATTAAAATTAATATTCAAAAAAATAGTATACAGATTATTAATGAAATGTGCAACAACAGAACAGGAACAGGAAAAGGAAAAACAAAATCAGCAGAGCAGATTATTTAGTTAATTGATCTGCTTCCATTAAAATTGGCACAAGAGTCTACCCACATTTTGTATTATATAATTAAATGAATCATTAAATGTTTATCAAAATACAAATACAATGTATTTAAAAATAAAGACTAAATACAAAATAACTCAAAAATTAAACTTTCTTTTCCAGTTTTTTTTACTTTGAATAAAACTGAAAAGTATACTGCCTTATAGAACTTATAGTCCACTGAGGGTAGTTATTGAAAGATTAATTTTTATCAAATCTTGATTATCCTTTGGCTTTATGATTTGAATTTATTTAAAAAAAGTAATATTATTATTATGGCCTTTATTCAGACTCGTGACAGGATTAAACCTGAGGAGTATATTGTACACTTTTTGCTGGACAAGTCGAGAATTGGTCTCTCGGCTAAAATTTCTCCATTTTTTTGTGTCTAAACGAGGCCAACAGTCTCTGAAGATAACAATTGAATTTCATTTTTGAGTTCATCTAAAAGGTACTCCAACTCATTTCTTGACATACAGGCCGAGTCTGTGACCCCACAGAATCGGAGACCATTTTTATAACCTGCAGCTGAAATGCTCAATCCTGAAAAACAAACAAAATAAAATATTTAAAATCTATCAACATTATTTTACACCTAAATAAAAGCACAAACCAGCAACAGTAAGTAGAGGAACCCACGCGGCACCATCCCGGACGGCATCACCAAACAAATAAAAAGTTTCCGATGCACCAGGTAGATTTGAGAAAATCATGGACGTTCCAGCCTACAAACAAGAAAAATCACTCGAAATTGAAGTAACAAAGAATAAAAGATTAAATAAAATGCTTACCGTTCGCATGAGAATTCGTTGAAGTCGAATAGGAAACCGTCCAAAGAATTTGAAGAGATAAAAATTGACGATGGGTTCAGGACTCTGAGCCAAGTCAATTCCCTTCTTGTGAGTCCATCTCAATCTAGCAATTCTTGTCATGTTCCCAGTGGGCACCAGGAAATTTGCAATAGTAAATCTATTCTGTGGATTTAAATTGGGATAAGGTAAAATAGCAGCCACTGCTCCAACTTCAGTCACTTCTCCAATACTGCGCGAATTTCAACAAAAAATGATAATAATTAAATAATCCATAAAACAATTTAATGGTCATAAATAGGCTGCTAATTAAAACACAATTATTGAGTCAGGTTAGGAAAACTACAATGATATTATACATAATATGTATAAAATTATAATTAATTATATACGAATGCTGTCCAACTTGATTCAACAAGTGTACAAAAGACAAGTTCCGTCATGAGGGAAGTGACTTGTGACTCAAGTGATGTGTTGACTGTTGACCTCCAACTTGCTCTATGAATTATCATTACTAATAATACAAACTGAAGGGTCAAAAAAAATAAACTCAAACGATCAAGAGACTGGACAAGTTATACAGGGGACAGTTAATTGTTATAAATATAATAATTATATAATTAAATGTCAGTTATATGAAATTTTGAAGACTGTGATGACTCAAAGATAAAACACTCGAATGAACTTACCGTCGATCTTTTAAAGGGAATTTTTCATCAAAATTCTTCAAAGCTCCAGCAACAATGGAGGCAAGGATGGTTGGAATTGACGTACTCGTCTTCCTTTTAATGTCTTTTAATTGACTCAAGTCCACATGATCAGTCCATGCATAAAACTTTTCGCCATTATATCGATTCGTGACGAGACGATTGTCGACATATCTTGCATTCCAGACTGCCTTCAAAGCCGTGGTGGTTCCAAAAATCCCCGAATTCAAATAATACAAAAATTTTTGCCAAGCAGGGACAGGATAACCTTTCAATGGATTGACAGCATAAGGAATTTTACCACCAGCCATACAATAACTGTACAATAAAATCCATGAGCCAGCATCTCCATAAGAATGATGAAATCTCAAAATTCTCAAACTCCTCTCCTGATCATTATTCCCATTAATGTCTTTGTCATACTGAAATCTTGGAATAATAATTTCTTGCCATTGTGGTACATTGTCACTCATGTCAACCGACAAATCTCCAAGCATTTTAAGCATTTCCGTCTCCGTCACAACTTTGTCATCAGGACGGACAATAATATGATTGGCAATGTCAAAATTTTCATCTTCTCTCCAACAAAAAAATCCATAGGCTTGAGTAAAAATCTTTTTAAGTTTTAAATATGGTTTAGTCCCATCTGGTCCAATAAAATTGATGACTTCATCTAAAAATTTGGCTCTATAACGATATCCATCAATTTTATTTTCGTAAACGGCAATGAAAAGAACATTGCGACTATTTCCTCCATGGGGAGTCTTATAACCCCACACATTGTCCAGTCCATTGTCTGTTAATTCAACTCCACTACCGTATTTAAAATATATTAATACTGATACAATCCTACGCACACACTCATTCACTAAAAGTAAAAATAAAAAGGATGGGACCACACACACTAACGTTATTAGCACGGACACTACCCCTTCCAGGAGACGGAGAAAGAATAACGGTACTAGTTTTATCAACATTTTGACTTTTTATTTTTTTTTAAAAATTGATTAAAATTTTAGTTTTTTTTAAATCTTGTTTTATATTCTTGTCGAAATTTTCATAATATTTAATTTATACTTGTCCAATTGACTCACTGAGTAGCCTGCCGTTTCAAAATCATGTGGATGATGGAGATGAAGAGTTTTCATTTTACACTTGAAAAAAAAACAAGAAAATCACTCACACAAAAGCAAAATACAACAAGGAACGACTCCCCATGATGCACAACAAGAATGAATATTTCAAGTGACAATGTCTTTTTCTTATTTTGTTAGTTGTTCCTTTAAAAAATAAAATAAACAATTGAGTTTCTTTCACTGTACACTCTTGAGGTCAAGTTCCAGTGTCAGTTTTCTTACAATTGGCACTGGTCTACTTAGAAGAACTGAGGACAGAGACAGACTTTTTTGATGAGAAAGAGGGAGAGAGAGAGAGACCTGGATATGTCATAAAATAATGATGATGGGATGATGGGAAGACTGAGCCGAAGACATAACGATAGCTAGTTCACCAGTTGAATGGACATTTTTATTTTGATAGCAAAAGCAAAGAAAAAGAAACACGCAATGCAATATTTCTCTTGTTGTCTGTTCTGTATGTGTAACTTTTTTTTTTGCTTCCAACGTGATTTATTTCCCTTTACCTGGATTTCGTATTCGTATTTCCTTCATCTTTAAAAGGTGTACAAAGACAGTTAGAGATTCTGTCGTTTTTTTTGTGTGGGGCTCACACACAAAAAGTCATGAGGTTGAATTGTGAATAGTCAACATGAACTTTTGATGAGTGAGGCAACGTCTAAGAAGTTTGTGGAGATTGTGTAGAGATTTCAATGAATTGTATAGGGGTTTATTTACCTCGTGTACATATTATTGAGTCACATAAGTTGTAGGTAATGAAAACAAATCAGGGATAATCAGGATTACTAGGTAAAGGTAAGTGGTACGTTTGTAAACTTTAGAGAGAGAGAGGGGGAAGAGACAGTGAAAATAATAATATAATTGTATGCTATGCCCTCACAATCACTATACCCACACAAAACACATTAACATTATGACTGGTTGGTATGTGTCAAAAAGAAAATGGTTGTGATTAGGGAGAGTGAGGGTACTTTTTTTTGAATAGTTCAACCCACGAATTAAAGTTACGTATCTCTACAGATAGACTATGGTATAAGTGCATGATTCAATTATGTAATAAACATGTAAATTTACACAAAGAAAAAAAATGATTACAAATTACTATGTAAAAGTCATTTCCTCTTTCGCTATCTTTTCTCCTACTAGTAAAAATGGGTCAAAGACCCATCACCCTATAGGCTATAGCTTTTTGGTCAATTCTATACACATTTCTCACTCTCAATTTTCTATATCATTGTCAATAAAAAATTGTTCATCATAAACTTCCAGACAGCCCACAAATTTTTTTTTCACAGCTTGCAGTTGATTCAATTAATCAATATTCTCAACAAATTGACCCAAATTCCTTGAAAAAAAGTGCCCTGTGAAGTCTCAATGAATCTTTCATGTGAAATTTCATCCAATTCATTCAGTGATGCTACCAATAAACTACAATCTGCATAAATATCACCAGATCATAGACACATAACCAGAAAGAATTCTCATACTTGAAAAAAAGTGCGCATTGCATTGTATATTATTTTTTGGGTCACATCCTAACCAATGTGTGTGTGTCAGGTCCATCGTAACTAATTTGCATTCCCTTTTTTTGCTTTAATACTTTCTTATTGTCGATATTGGTACATAACATGTTATTTTTTTAAATATATGCACTTATGTACCTACTCTTACTTTCCGTACCAAGATGCATAATATAGACAAATCATATGAGTATCAGTAGAGGTGCATTCATCAAAAATGTTCCCTTTGATGATGGCGATGAATGAGAATGATACGGGGATTTTCTGTACCTATTCACTATTCCACAACGCACAAGTAAACTGCATCTTATACTATATCCTGTATAATTACTCCTATAAATTTCTTTTAAAGTTTCCTTATACAAAATTCCTCAAAGTATAATATATTTAAGAGAGTCAAATACAAATTAATTCGTCGGACCAGCAACTATTGGGTCACGACCACGTATTCTTCAAATCTCAGATTCTCTCCAATTTCTGGTTTCTTTTTTTTCTTTGCAATAATCATATCATCGTGACATGTGTCTATAACTGCAGACGACTGATGCAACTTGCAATCTCAGCGAGGAAGTCAAACAAGTTTCTCGTTGTGTGTACTACGTCCCCCCTCCTCATCTCTAGGTACAGATATTATGACGATGAACCATTTCAATAGGGAGAATATCAAAAAAAAAAATTGCAAATGGTTCTCGAGTATCTAACAAGACATTTAACTCGAAAGACCTTTTTTTGCATCCATGTAGGAACATACTCATCCGTAACAGTATAGCACTATACTATAAACTTGTATAAAATCTATAGCCTAAGGGAAGAAAAGGGAAATCATTAAACCAAAAGGATTTGGGTCATATTATTATTAAATGTCATAAATTGTTTTGTGTAAGCACTGTGTAACTTGTAACATTCGTTACATGACAGAGTATCATAATTTATTTCATTCTTCACTCTTCATTCATTTCTATCACACCAAAAAAGCGGCGTTTAATCTCCAAACAAATAATATTTCAGTGTTGAATTTTTTAATATTGTACAACAAAGATTAATTTATGTACCATAGGCCATGGCTCATGTTAATTTAATAATATTATATATCATGTAAGTAAATACTTATGTATTACACAAAGTATACTTCTAAGAACTGGTCCTAAAGACAATATTCTTGTAATAAGATACTCAACTTTTCAAAAACTCTTCTGAAACGAACAAAATGTTTATATGTATAATTACAAAATAATAATGAGTAACAATTAAAATTACACGAAAAAAATTAGCATAGACTTTGCTAATGTACAAAACATAACGAGAGTCTTGTCAACATTTGTTCTTAGAAAAAATGTTTTAATTAATTAATTATTAGCTCACCAAAGGAATGAATTATTAACTCGTTGCTCAAAATTTTAACATGTGAGATGGTAACGCAATTAAAGACTACTGAACAGTATAGACTAGAAACATACTTTACGTAGGATTAATTTATGTTCTAGTCCATTGACTTGGAATCCAATGACATCACATTCTCAGTATTTCCTTCAATTTCCATCGTCTCAAAAGTAATCTCCAGCTCTCTTGGCATAATTTGTTCATGAAAAAATTCATAGTGAAGCATTTGCATGTCTTCACTGACATTCTGACCACAAATCTTACATTTTTTCACTTTGTCGGAAACACCAACTTTGTGAAACTTACGCAAATGAGCAAACAAACCCGTGGCAGAGTTGTGTCTTTTCTCACAACAATACACTGAGTAACGGGGCTGACTGGAACCATTTTCAATTTTAATTTTCCCCCAACTTGTTGTACCTTTTTTGACTTGCTTCTTCCCAATTATTTTCCCCTTATATGAACTCGTCCCTCCCAATGATGATAGCCATGATTCTTTAGCTGCAACAAATAAAAATTCATGTTATACATCTACAGTATTACATAAAACAATTGAGTCACATTTTCGGACGGTCTGATTCAACTCGTGATGACTCCAGTACACATTGATGTACGAATTTAGGACAGGGACGTTTTGAGGGATAGCACCTGATCCCGCTGACATGCAAGTATCAAATTTTGACCCAAGATGTATTCAACTAACATAAATACTGTCGAAAAGTCAAATTGACGGAAATATTTAAAAAACAAGGTTCACTGCAAAGAAAGTGACTTGACTGTGGTGCACGAATTTAGGACACCTTAGTTCCCCTCAGTTTTTAAGCATGTTACACATATTATGTAAAACTACAATACATGCATAAATCGTAGGAAATTCGATGGGCTTTCACATGATATATTTGAATTTTAAAAATATTGACCTATTCAAAAGTTACACCATGTTTAGTGAAACACGTTGATTTAAATAGTGGACACAAAAGATTATGAATCTTGGTATTTAGTTTTTGTCGCCGAAACCACATGACATAGGAGGTCCATATCAGAGGTCATTGATGACCAACTAATTAGTCATGTTTAGTAAAAAAAATTCATAATATTTTATCGAGTGGTTACTGAGAAAAATAATAATATGTGGGAGTCAGTTGAGAATCGGTTTGCCCACTTTTCCACCGTCGTATCAAAAAGTGGTAACAAAAAGGCCTGACAGAATTTTCTGCAAGGAGGTGTAAAACAAAAAAAAATTGATTAAAAAGTGAAAAACTGTCAGGAATCTGAATCCGGTGAAAAATTTAAGCCACATGGTCGTCCAGTCAAGATATCAAGTCCGAAAGGCGAAAGTGCTCACAGCCATTGAAAACACGATCGGTTCCGAAATTGTCAATCCATAAAAGAGGTCGTAAGTTCAAAATCAGTAAAATATTTTTTCATAAACTTGAAGCTTACACTCTGGGCTTCAAGTATTACTTACAATAACCTTCTTCAAAACACAATTAAAGGTCAAAAAAATTGCTAGAAAGAAGTGTCGTATGATTTATGAAAAAATTACCCCCGCAAGATTTTACTAATTGACGACGAAACACAAGTACCCATTGACCCAAAAAATATTCCTACACCTGCCGAGACAATTCTCAGGTTTTAGATGAAGTTTAATTTAAAAATAAAAAAGTCCCTCTGAAAAAAAAAATTAGCAATGTTTATCCGAAACCGGGTATTGCTCCACTCTGGTCCTCTCCAAGAGGTCAACGACGGGTAGAATTTGCTTCAAACAGTTTATGCAGAAGCATCCACTTCCCTTCATTAAGAAAACTAGTTTTAAACCTCAAGAAATTATTTTTTGTCCGGATATGACAACTGTTTACTACATACATAATATATAAATTTCGTTATTTTGCCAAAAAACCAAAAAATTGCTCCACATGTTCCAATTGACCATCTTACTTAAAGATTGTGACCCCTCTGCAAACTTTAGCATGGGAAACATCAAAAGAAATCCGGAAGTCTGAGGAAGGTGGTCATATTTGTCAATGATTGTTGACAAAAACAGTGGGAAAGCTCTAATGGCGGGGGCTCGGATAAACCTCCGGGTATTAGCCAAACATGGGGCCATGGATCCTTACAAAAATGCACCGTGATAGAGAATCGATTGGTGAATCTTGTAGTGTAAACTAAATATTTTGATGTCAAGTACATTCGGTAAAAAAAATTAAATGCCAAGATTCATAATCTTTTGTGTCCACCCTACATTGAAATCAATGGTAAAATGATGAGTTGTTTCAGAAAGCCTTGTCATACGGCCTTATAGGTGAAGACATGAAAATAAATTTATGTCCCCTGGATAACCCTCGAAATTCTGGTCAAAAGTGTCTCACTGTCGTAATTTATTTTCATGTCTTCAATTATGGCCGTATGAAATGTGAAAGCCCATCGAATTTTCTACAATTTATGCACGTGATGTAGTTTTAACGGGTAGAGAATTGAAATTGAGACAAAGTTCAAAGGTCATAAACTAAGACATCTACTAATATTTTTTATGCGGTTTTTTATGAATTTGGGAGGGAATATGATTGTCCTTCGGGTGACATATTATTATCTTATAAAATTGTCTAAATTGTGCCACATAATGACCTCTAAAGAAGAGGTCCTCCGTGAGCGCATTGTACACCTGTATAAATGCAACCTAGATCTTGGCAACACTTTTGTTGTCAAGCATTTTGTAGCTGAGGGAGTCTCAAGAGCTACAGTGTACAGAGCCCTCAACCGTCCATCACCAAAAAGGAAACCTGGAACCGGACCAAAAGTCACTGTTATGACCCGGAAAAGAAAGTTGGAACTAAAGAGAAAGTTCAACAACAAGTGTGGAGTGTCTCAAGCTAGTGTGGGCAAAAAATTTAATTGTCATAGAACATATATTGGTAAAGTCCTCAAAAAGCTAACATCAAATGTAGGAAGAAGCAGAGGTCACCAGATTATACCGAAGACCAACTTAAGCTGGTGAGATCCAACTGCCGGTGGATGGTGAAAAATTTGGGAAAGAAAGTTTTCATTTTGGATGATGAGAAATACTTTACCCTTAGTGCATCCCAAATGCCTGGAAATGACAATTATTATGCCATAGACCCCAAGACAACTCCTCGTGTCAAAACAAGACCAAAAAAATTTGAAGCCAAGGTCATGCTCTATCTGGCTGTGTCGAGCAAGGGTGTCTCTCGTCCGTACTTTCTACCAAGCAAACTTGCCATCAGTCAGAAAAAATATGAGAACAAATGTTTGGCCAAAATTTTGCTCCCTTTGATTCAAAAATATCATCAAAATGATGATTACATCTTCTGGCCTGATAAGGCATCGTCTCATTGTGCCAATAAAACCCTTGAGTACCTAGAAAAGAAAAATATCCCATTTGTACCGAAAAACCGAAACCCAACAAATCTTCCTCAGTGTCGCCCAATCGAAGATTTTTTTGGTGAACTGGCTTAAGTTGTGTACAAGGGAGGTTGGAGGGCGAAGACAATTCCACAACTCAAAAATCGGATCAAGTATTCACTCAAAAAAATGGACCTAAAGGGCGTCCAAAAGGCATGCGAGAAGATAGGCACAAGCCTTCGTCATGTGGCCGACCTTTTTCAAAAATTCATTGAATGTATTTTGTACACTAAGAATTGGTGTTTACAATAAAAAATTAATTTGAAAAAATATTAAGTGGCTCAGTTGTGACACTCATTAGAACTTTGTCTCAATTTCAATTCTCTACCCGTTGCCTTTTATGTGTAACATGCTTAAAAACTGATGGGGAACTAAAGTGTCCTAAATTCGTACACCACAGACAATTTGACTTTTCGACAGTATTTATGTTAGTTGAATACATCTTGGGTCAAAATTTGAGACTTGGATGTCATCGGGATCAGGCGCTATCCCTCCAAACGCCCCGGTCCTAAATTTGTGCACCAGAGTGTATCGTGTGATTAATTTTATTGAAATCGTAGTATAATGAGCAAAAGGAAATGGGGAACAAAAGGGTGTCATTAGTTTTTTCCCCAAAGTTGCACATCACAGGCCACGGGTCAAAATAAGTTGAAAAATCAATTCTTTATCTAAAACAATTGAGTCACATTTTCAACTTGCTTGAAAGTATTAGAAACTAAGCGTGACCTTTTGATTCACACGACCATGTAATGTCGACTATATGCTCTTGAGAAAAGGTTCCGAGTACTCTTGGTCACTATTAACCTTCATGCATATATACAAGTGTGTCCTCTTAAGTACACGTAAAATGAGTTGTACGCTTGAAAAACTGGCTTGTAAATTTGACCCTGCTGACCTCATGTCTTCCAACATGAACAGAAGGACCTACGTGTTGCTTTACAATTTGATTTGATTTGATTCACTTAAATGTCAAGCACTTCAGTGAATTACAAAATCTCCGCTTGTACGGCTTTTACTTAAGCTTTCTCATGTGAACTGACGAAATTTTCACACAAGTTTACCCACTCATTGAAGGTTTTTCTGACCACGTTAAAAAGCATGAGGTCAACGTTGCCAGTCACTTTTCTAAGCATACAACTAACAAGTTTTTTTAGGGTTCCGGCCAGTTCAAAGTGGGCTCGAAAAAACCAGAACCCCTGGTGTTCTTTTTGTTGGTAGTGTTGGAACCTTCAATTTTCAAACGATGCAATGAATGAGTTTGTTAAAAAAACCAAAACAAAAGAGCATGCTTTACCAAGATATGTTTCTCCGGACTCGTTTAGGGCATCCTTCATTGACTTCATGTTTCTTTGAATTGTGGTCAGATCTTCCAACGTCACATAAATTTTTGGCTCTTCTGTTGAAGCCGCTGGCAAGACAGGAGTTTCTTTCAAAGGTAAGGTAGGACTCTTTTCATCAAAGCACGACGACACAGGATCAACACCTTCGACTGCAGTCTGGCTCTCTTTTTGGTCCATGTTCCAAAATTCTATGAGAAAGTCAATAAGTGAAAGTATTAGTGAACTTATTCGATTAGTGTATATGAAGGTTAGTGTGTAACTTTTTTCTAGCTTCTTTTGTTAGTAAGGTTTCTTTTTAAGGTAATATTGCAAGGTCAAATGACTTTTAACTATTTGAACAATTCTCTTGGGCTGGACATACATTCGAAAAAACTACAATGAAACAGGACTTTCTTCAAAACAACAATATCATTCACTTTATTTCACATCAGCGAAAATTTTAAACGCATGTCCGAATTTGAATCAGAAATATGTTCCGAAATATTTTGTTCAGTTTCCTAACCAGTCGTAATCGTCAGACTTAATTCAATAGTTTCTGCAAATTATTTACCCTGCCTAACTTTAAAACAGGCCAATAGTTTTGTTACAAACTAAGTAGAAAAATAAACAGGTATTCTCTTTGAAGAAAACTTGTCTCTAACACTAAGATTTCAAGACACAAGCCACAATACAACAAAGGATGGCTCCAGTACATGTACCGTTCTGTACTTTTTTGGTACTTGTTTTGATATTTTTCGGGAGAGTTTTAAAACACAAAACTAGTAATTTAAAAATTATTACTTGTACGTAGTGGGTTAATACCCATGAATACATTCTGAAGACTATTCGGTGACGGCTCAACAAAGACCCACTCTCTTTTTTTTAAAACTTTTATTATGCATATCTGGTAACAAAAGTTCTTCCAAAGTAAATTGTCGTACTTCCTACCACTACCAGGCGCGACAGTCTGCTTTTTCAGAAGACTGTCTTACAAAATGAAAAAAAGTATCTATCCAGAACATGAGACCCTTAACGATACATTTCAAAATGACAAAAGTAGTTGACTAAAAATTGTCGTGGCTTTTATGAAAAACAGGTCAAAACCTCCATTATAAATTAAACTGATCCGTATTATATTTTCAAAAAAACCATCACAAATTAAACTAATGATCTTTGTTTTTAGTTAGTATTGAAAATCCTCGGAACACAGAAACAAAATTAAACATTGTTACCTGACTAATCCCAACACATCAAGAGAAATTAGCGCAAAATTAGTAAGCCCACTGGCTCTAAAACTATTTTATGTAACCATACTGTAATAGTCTTGGGAAAAAAAGAAAAGGTAAAAGCAATCATAACATAAGACGTAACATTAAACAATATTTTTATTCTTATGGTGAGATAGATAAGTCGGTTAACTTTGTTCTATAAATGCCTAGACTTGTTATAAGTAAGTAGTACAGTTTGCATGATTCAATGTTAAAGATATATAACTGCCCATGAAATCTCCTATCTTGCAAATTGAGAGGTCAAGGAAAAGGTTACACTCGTATCAGTATTTGCTATTGCTTCTTCAGAGATAATTTGTGTAGTTAAACTAACCCTCTTTTGAAAGAGTAAAAAAATTTTCTTCCAATTTTTCTACTTTTGTACATTTAAAAATCAGTTTGTTCTCAAAATTTGACGTTGAATATAATGGAAGGTTTAGTGTGTGTGTCAGATTTTGAGCTCGCAGCAGCAAAAATTTTAGACCGCAATGCTCTCGAATATTATCGCAGTGGGGCGGACGACGAATCAACGTTGGCCGACAATAATACAGCTTACAAAAGGTGGGGCTCGGGCAGTAAGAAACTCTAATTAAGCCTTTGATGAAATAGACACTATCTTACATTTACCTTTGATCTTTGTTTGAACACATGTAGGTGGGTTATTAAACCTCGAGTAATGCGAGACATTAGCAACCGAAATTTGTCCACAGTGGTTTTGGGGAAACCCGTGAACTTCCCGGTAGGCATTTCTCCGTCCGCAATGCAAAAATTGGGGCATCCTGACGGAGAAGTAGCAATGATTAAAGGTCAGTCGCGGTGCTTTTAACTTTCGCTTAAAAAAGTCTCGAAGCCAAAAGTCATTACTTTTTTTATATTTGAAAAGCTGCTGAATCACTAGGATCAATATACATACTGAGCACTAATTCCACAACAAGTATTGAAGATGTGGCAGCAAGTGCTCCAAAGGCCAGGAAATGGTTCCAACTTTATGTTTTCAAAGATAGGTAGGTAACCGTTTTTTTGAAAAAAAAATCTTGGGGGTTTAATAGTGATTGAATATTTGTAGAAATATGTCAATTGATCTAGTGAGAAGAGCTGAAAAGGCAGGATTTGAAGCCCTGGTGTTGACTGTAGATGCCCCATTATTTGGACGTCGTCGAGCAAATATTAGAAATAAATTCTCATTGCCAACAAACCTAAGGTTTTTTTTCTAAAAAGAATGTTTGTATCAAATTATATCGATCTAAACTTTCTCGTGTTTGTCTAGACTATCAAACTTTCCATCAGAGGAAATGACAAAGTCAGATGGTGGTTCGGCCTTGAATAATTTTCTGGACAACATGCTGGACCAGAGTTTGACATGGGAGGATTTTGTTTGGTTAAAAAAGTAAATAAATATTTTTTGTTATTTCATTGTTTCATGCCATTTGATTGTATTTTCTCAAATCGTGAAAACTATTTTTTAAAAAAAAAAAAAAAAAAAAAGCATGACCAGATTACCAATTATACTCAAAGGAATAATGTGCCCAGACGATGCAAGACTAGCTGTTCAGCACGGAGCGGATGGAATTTTTGTTTCTAATCATGGTGCAAGACAATTAGATACTGTATTTGCTACTGTATGTTTATCTTTTAATTTTACTTTGCTTGAAGAGTAACATTTAACTTGTAAGTTTAGTTGGATGCGTTGCCTGCTATTGTCAAAGAAGTTGATGGCAAGTGTGAAGTTTATGTGGACGGAGGAATTTCAACAGGTACAAAAATTGTAAAAAAAAGTTGAAAGTTTCTCCACGTTTTGGACTAGGGCAGATTATTTGTCACATTTTTTTTTTCTCAGGATCGTCAGTCTTTAAAGCCCTGGCTTTAGGAGCAAATATGGTTTTTGTGGGACGAGCACCATTGTGGGGTTTAGCAGTGAACGGACAACAAGGAGCTGCCCGGGTACTACAAATCTACAAAGAAGAGCTTGAGTTGACAATGGCAGCGGCGGGTACTCTAATCTTGTCATATTTTTATCATAAATGCATGACTGCAGTTGACGTGATATGAAAACATTTAATTTTAGGAACTGCGAATGTCAAGGACATCGATTCATCGTTTGTGAGTAGGAAGTCTCAACTTTGACCACTGCCTGAGTAATAAATTTTTAAATATATTTACAGAAAATGAGCAATTACAAATTGTAAAATACAATTATGCAAATGAAACGTTCCAAATGAACATGCATGTTCAAACCCTGTGCGAACATATTTCCATGTGAAAATAATAAATATTATTATTATCAGTGATGGGCCCACTTAACTATTTTTTGTACATGCATTTTGTAAAAGGTAAGCACAATAAAATAATTTTCTAGTGGGACCAGTGACAGACAATTTAACTGCTAACACGACAAACGCTTTACACTTTGAATATTAGATTCCGATTTCTTTTTTATAAAATTGATAATTAAGTTTTTAAACTTAATTAACGTTTAAATACTTAAAAGTCAACGTTAATAAAATTGTACAGTACTACAATTAAATTAAAAATCGGGCTTGAGACAATTCACTGTAAATTATAGTATTAGTCTCAACTTTATACGTCAAGTAGTGGTAGGATACGATTAAGAAAAGGTTCTTACAGTTTTATGTAGTAGTAGTTTGTGTCTACGAGATACCCCCTGATTTTCTTCAGATTTTTATGACCTCCAGGGTCACACCACTAGGCGATGTCTTAAAACAGCTCGTACAGGTTACAATAATGCTGATCTTCGACCTAAACCAAAGTTGCAACGTGGTAAAAACTAGGACTGTGGCATGCAATATTTACAAAATAACCATGATGTTTTGCATTTTGTTGGTGAAATTTCAGGAAAATATCCTATAGCTCAGAGTCACCACTTCAGAAATTATAAAGTCGAGAATATGTACAAACTACAAATAGTTGACCGACACTGTCATAGTCTTGAAATTTTTGTCTCCCTCTTATCCGGGGAGCTGTGTCGGTTTTTGTAACAAGACTAAAAGTGTGCCTTATTTAAAGGTTGTCTATCTTGTGGTCACTTATGAACTGGTCAGTGTAAACTTCGTCACCCCAATATTTGGTCACCAACTAAATTGTTCAGCCACAAACTCGTCTACTTACTAATTTTTAAATGTACACACTTTTTGAATTAGTACCCAAAGCTCCATGTCGTCCTTTTTTAAGCCATGATAAAGTGTGTAAAGAATGTAGACCATGGCTATACAGCAGATGTACATATGTACAAAGTATGTACAAAGTATTTTACATTTTTGATCAGTTATAAATTATCATATCCAAACAAAAGGACCATTCATTGATGTGGTGGGAGAGGGAGAGAGAGAGAGACGCTTTCCAACAAAAGAAAAACTTCTCTCAATGCAGTAAAAAGGTCAAACCTAGCTTCTTGGTATTTATACAAATTCCTCACGAGGGAGTATTTCTCAGAAGGCAAGGGTTTAAACTTTAATCCAAGTCCATGTTGACAAAAAAATGCTCTGAGCTTTCCTGTTATTAATATGCTACTTGATCCATAATTATTCTTGAACATACTAGAAAAAGGTAGTGATACTATAAAAATAGTGACCAAAACATAGGTGACCACATGCTAGAGATTCTTATTTAAAGCTAATATGTCCTCAAGAATACGAAACGTCCCTAAAATTGTACTCATTTGTCTCTAAAACTAATTACCAGACATGATTCATACGACTTACTTACGACGATTTAATGACGATTTACACATGAGACTTACGTTGAAACAGAATAAAGCAAAATGTTTCCAAAAATAACTAAATATAGACACTACGATTAATTTTGAATGACTTACGCTCTCCTTAAAGTCCACGTCAGGTCAAGAGGATGAAGAAAATCCAGAACGAAAACAAAAAACTATCCAAAAAAAGTTGGCTGGAGAAATTTGAATCTGTACTAAAAGCGCGCTACTCAATGACATTCATTTTTTCAATGATTTTTTTAATTGTTTTTTTTAGTTGTGAACAAAGAAAAACGCTAAAGATTCTGAAACTATTATGTATCTACTGACTTGATAGTCTGTCTGAAATTTTGTGGACTGCCGTATCAGGTTCATTGTACAACAATTATTTTCTATTTCAATATTTTGTACAATAGCATTAGTTTAAAGGGAGAAGACTTTGTTTGAGATCAGTGGTCACTGATCAATTGTAAAAAAGAGGAAAACTTTATTCAGTCCCTTTGGATTAATTTATTTTTGGGTTAAATACGGTGAATTTTTCAGTACTAAGGCAGAAATACATCTCATATGGTACGCTTTATATGTTAACAAAACGCCCAAACAATATGCAAAATTAAAAATACTTTGTCTAAGACCAAAGACCAACATGTATCGTACATAAATGTACGCAAATAGTTTTGGAGTCAAGGATTGTCTTGTTCTCCGGTAAATTCGAACAGGAAATGGATCTCGTATGGTCGGGTAGTCAAATCTCAAAATGTAAACTGTTTCATAATATTCCACAACCTGTGGATGAAATTTTACAAAAAATTTTACACAAGAGCGATCTAGAAAAAATTGACTATGTGAGTAATTTACTACGAACCAAGAATCTCTTCAAAGGCGTTCAATGTAAGTTTATTTTAAGATCACATTATTTCATGTCTCAAAGATTATTAAACTTGCATTCTCTCTAAAGGTTCTATGATTATATTACAGCCATAACAAAGTCAGCAGAATTGTCAACCCAATTACGAACTAAGGGGAATGGCTATTACAAAGAGAAAAAGTTTGCAGAGGCATTTAGAGCCTATAATTTAGCAATTTGGTAAGTTTCACAAAAATATATATTGTTTTCATAATGTATTAACTCAATCAGACTCAAAATTTAAAGTTTTTTAAAATTAAATGTGTGTGTGTTATAGTTTTAGTCCACCTTTGAGTCCGGAATTCTATTTTGCTCTGGCCAATAGATCTGCCATACATTTTGAACAACGTCAATTCAATTTGTGTAAATCTGATATTGACTTGGTCTTACAATCAGAGATCAGTTCATCCGAAATAACGCAGTTGAAATCTAAACTCAAAAGTAGAATACAAAGATGTAATGAATTGGAAGAGGAGGAAGCTCAAGAGAAGAAAAATTCTGATATTGTTCAAAATCAATACAAAAAACTAGACTATTTCAATTTGGCAAATCGTAATGGTGCCATCCCTTCTGCTCAAGATTTTATAGACATTAGGACAAGTACAAGCCGAGGACGACATGTTGTCACCAAGAAATTTATTCCCGCTGGTACTTATAGCCAAAATAAAATACAAATATATTGAAAATATTTAAACAAAATAATTTAATGACATTTAATTTTAATTTTTTCTTGTAGGTACAGTGGTGATTGTTGAACAACCATTTGCCAAAATTTTACTCAATCAATTTCGTTGGGATATCAATCATTGCCATACGTGCCTGGGATCCATTTCAAATGGGATTTCGTGTGATTCTTGTGTTTTTGTATGTTTATTTATTTTTTTAAATTATTTTTTTCCCTTGTTTTCAATTTTTTAATTTTGTACGACTATATTAGGCAATTTTCTGTTCCTCCACTTGTCAAGATGCTCAAGACGTGTACATGTGTCAAATTTCAAGTTACCTTCATTCTTTGAATCCTAGTCGAACATTACTACTGGCGACCAAAATAATCACAAATTTGGGGCCCACTAAACTCTATCAATTATTTCTCAATCAATCCACCACAACCCCAACCGAGGAACCACTCGGTTTTGTTGATGGCGTGTATGCCAGTGACAATTACCATACAATTTTAAACTTGATTTACCACAAAGTAACTCCTTTAGAATTATTCCAATATATAGTAGAAGCTTATGCTGTCACAGAAGCTTTATGGCTTTATTCTAATTTCTTTGAGTCTCATCCTAATCATCGTGATGTTAATTTTAAGTTATTTGTTTGTCAACTAATTGTTCTTCATCTCCAAAATCTTCCACCGAATGCTCATTCTATTAACAAGCTCAATTCTTTGGATATTGTCGAGTATGGGGCAGGTGCTTATTCCCTTTTAAGTCTTATTAATCATTCATGTGACCCCAATGTGACTAGATTTAATTTAAAAAATGGTCTTGTGGCTGTAATTACAATTAAATCTGTACAAGCTGATACTGAATTGTTGGACAATTATGGAGTTCACTATGCGGTCAATGAGTTTGAAGAGAGACAAAAACATTTGAGTGAACATTATTATTTTACTTGTGACTGTGAGGCTTGCATTTATAAGTGGCCTTTATTTCATACCTTGAAACAAAAACAAGTCAATAATTTCTCTACTAAACTTCAAAGTAGTCACCTCTCAAACTCTCAAGTGGAAATTGTCCATAAAAAATTTGATTGTTTATTCACCAAAGTTATGAACGGGGAGAGTGTTGATATTTCAGAGTTGATAGAATGTTTACGATTCTACGAAACCAATTTTAATTTACCATTTGTTAAATTCAATGAGGCACAAGAGACCTTTAAGTTTGCAATCAATACCATTTTATCTTAAAAATAACATGATTGCCATAATTTTATATTTAAGACTTTTAAAATGACTAACACTTTCATAAATTAATTAATCATGGTGTTAAATATGTAATGCATTAACTATATAAAATTCATGTGCTGAAAAATATTGTACCCGTGCGTGCTTACTACTATTGGTGTTACTAACATTGTATGATTTTACTGTAATAAGAAAAGTACAAAAGGTGGAAATTTACCAAATTTTAATTGCCTGAAACTATGTATACCAGACTTTCTTGTCTTGGAATTAAACCTTCGAAGGTGCCTTAACTAATATAAGAACTAACAAATTTTTAATGTAGAACATAAAGATTTATACCAAGTTGAAACAAAATGTTAACCAATAAAGTTACCCACTTATTATACTGGCGATAAGACCAAACAAAATTGATTTTTTTTGAAAAAAAACCTACAGCATAATGCATAAAATGTAACGATGACATGTTTTACTGGTAAAATTAGTACAAACTGAAAATATTCATTGTTCATGTCTAAGAAATCATTCAGAAAATATTCAAACCTTTTTGAGTTGATATCATAACCTCTATAGCCCCACAGTAATTACGTATGACATAGACTTTGAATATAGAAAGGACATGCAATGAAATATAGTTATGGCATAGGTCCAAGTGATTTGTGTGTTTTGTGATGTAATCACACTGAAAACAATGGAGTCATAACTTTCATTACATTATTATTACAAGTATAGTTGTCACATATTGGCATACTATTGAATCTATTTGAAACTGAAAATAGAAATTGACTCCGTATATTGTAAGTACAGTATGTATGGAATCCATATACTTTGGATGGAATAAATGTTGAATGTGTTTTTCTATTGTCACTAGCACATTCATAATATTTCATATGTTTGTTCACTTCCTTATAATTACTATTATAATTGTAATTGACAATTAATCAGTGAGTTTCAAAACTTAATCTGTTCTAGAATTCAATCGTAGAAATTAAGCATCTACACATAAGGGGGGTTCATAGTAAATTTAATTTAAGAGATCATGAAACACTCAACTTTATTCACTGGAATTTTGTTAGTGTGTTCCTTGCAATCAGTATTTGGAGGGGAAGAAGAAGAATATTCTGACTATGCCATTGTTCGCATATTGAAGACAGTTGGACGTCATGCAAAACATATTCATAATGAATATGTGGCGTAAGTAAAATGGAATCTTATTTTTTGCTCATTTAATTTGTTGATGATTTCATGAACCTTCTCAATCAACGTTTACTTTCATAATGACTTTTATGTACAGAAAAGATGAGGATAAATATCAGTCAGTTGGTCCTATTGAAATCGTACCCTTAAATGAAGAGGATTTGAATATTGGTTTAGCTTCAATGTTGGCATTTTTTGCTGTATTTTTTTTGGTTTTGGCCATTACTTGCCGTATCTGTTACTGTTTTGTTCAAGAACAACAACCGGAAAGGAGAAAATTGGAGCTTAATGGCTTTAAAAACTACAAAAATCAAAACGATGTGACGATTACAAAAATTGTGTACTAAGTGAAGTTTCTGTTCAACATTATGCTTTTACAGTTATTTATAAATAGGTTCTAAACACTACTATTTGCCAGTAAAGTCTTTTACTCAATAAACAAAAATCGTGTTTTTTGACCATTTTTTCCCTCATTGTTCATCTTTTTCATGTCATCTAGATCACCTTTAATTTCACCAATTTTGAATTTAGTCGTGACTTTTTTTGCCGAAAAAAAGACGATAAAAGGGACATGAAAAAGAATCATATTTCCCATTAATTTGGGTTCTAGTATCCATTTTATTTCATTTTGGACATGTGTCAATTCACCATGTAATTTACATCCAGAGTATATTTTATTTTTGTGGCTAATACCTTCTGAAGAATATTGAATTTGTCAGAAAAAAGTTTTTTGGAGAAATGAGATTGAGTCACATTTGTTTCATGAAAACTATGTCGTCTATTACTAAAACATTCCTATTTTGGTTCTCTAATGAACAGTGCAACTTTCGACATGCGGTACTTTTATTTTCAAAAAATATAACAATAAGACAATTATTGAATTTACATTATTTTAACAATACTCTATTTTAACTACAGGAACTTGAAGCACTATGTAAAATCTTCCACATCAATATGGATTCTTACAACAATCGAAGGATTTTTGGAGTATGTGTTTACATGAAATATAATAGCATAAAAATGTTTGTAGAATTTCAAGTAAAAATAATATTGTGGTTAGAGTTCTGAAATTGAAAGAGAATGATTTATTTTGGAATATTTCTTTAGCCATTTGTTTTGATGGACCTACCTTCAGAAGATTATGCGAAAAAAATAATGAGCAGGTAGTACTTATATTCTTTTAATTATCCATTATGATTCCCATAATTTATGATGGCTTTATTGTCTTAATTTTCTTTTAATTTCTGGACACTATAGGAGTGTATTGGCACATCATTGTATAGAATTGTGGGCTACTGCTGAGTCCATGTCGAAGCTTCATCAAAATTATAAAGATAATATGAATGTAACTCTACCATATAAAAATAATAGCTTTTGTATCCGAGTTGACACTTATGGGAAAAAAATTAGTCTGCGTAAAAAGATTGAGTTTATAGAGGTATGTTTTACACTTTTTATTTAATAATCTTTTCATTCATTAAAATGTGGAGTTATTTTTGAAATTCATATTATATTTATTGTTTAGACCTTTGACTACCTACCTATTGAGGGTCCTGTTGATTTAAGTAATCCTGAATTGATGTTAAACTTGTTTCAATTCTATGGTATGGATCCAAATAATGTTCCAGAATTGCCCGTCCAAGTTTTCTTTGGTCGCTGGGTTTGTAAAAGAATAACAATTTATAATAAACTTATAAATTGTGGTTTAAAATTCACCCTTTGATGTACTGTTTTGTTATATTTAATATGTACGATTAAATTAATAGATTGCTGACGGACAAAGACATTTGGTGCACAGAACATCATTGAAGACGCGCAAATTTATCGGAAATACATCCATGGACCCTTTACTAGCATTAGTCATGGCAAATCTAGCCTTAGTTAAACCCCATGATATAAGTAAGTGTTATCTTGTCATAAATTGATGATAAATTAGATAAAATATTAAAATTTAATATTTATTTATTACTTGGTTATTAATTAAACATACTAGGAATTATGAATTGATTCGAATTTTTTTAGTATTTGATCCATTTGTGGGGACGGGATCTCTGCTTGTAGCTGCTGCTATAATGGGTGGCCATATTATAGGCAAGTGTCATATAATATCGTATAATAAAATTAGTAATATATTTTGCTACACTAATTTGTTATGCCTTTATTGCAATCAAATATCACATTACATGTGTGAACTGAATTGAAAATTTTTAACATTTCATATAATTCTTAATTTATTATAGGAACGGATATTGATTATCTTATGCTCCATGGTAAAACGAGACCTACAAGAGCCAAAGAGGTCAGTTTACTTTGAACTTTATCATGTGTAATTAGTACGGGTCATAGTGAAATTATTTACTTACGAGTTTACATGGGATACTTATGACATTGACTAGAAATTTTTAATGCCATTGTAGGAGAAAAGAGCTGAAGATGAGAGCATTCATGCCAACTTTATTCAATATGGAGTTCAAGATCAATATTTAGATATTTTAGTTGCTGATGCTGCCTTAGTCGATTCAAGTACATACATAAAAAATTCAACATATTTATCACTATTTAAGTAATTCTATGTATACGTTGGATTTTTATGACTATTTTCTGCAGGTTGGAGAAAAGATTTTAAATTTGATGCTATTATAACTGATCGTAAGCATGTAATATTTCATCAGTCATACATTTTGTATGTTGACTTGCCTCTAGGACTTTGATACATTTATCTGTTTGTATTATTTTAGCCCCTTATGGAGTTCGTGAACCACTTGAAAGGATTGGAACGACAAAAAATTATAAAATTAAAGAAGAACATGTAGCTCTTCATATCCCATCAAAAATAAATTATTCCATATGTGACGTTATTACTGATTTGATTGACTTTAGTGCTAAACGTCTTTCTGTGGGAGGTCGAATTGTGGTTTGGGTTCCTGTATGCAGGTAATATTTTCGACTTGTTTCTTTGTCTTGTTAATAAGATAAATTAATTTACGTGTGTATTTTCATACAGAGAATACTACGACGAGGACAAGTTGCCGAAAAATGATTGCTTTCATATGGCTGCAAACTGTGAGTTATTATAAATTTTATTTTCTATCAACACAAGCAATATAAAGTAAAAGTCCATCTTGAGTCTAAAAATTCCTTATGTTTTCCAAAAAAAGGTGAGCAAGTTTTAACTGGTGCAGCAGCACGTCGTCTTTTGGTTATGGAAAAAATTTGTGAGCCCACGGTTAGTTTGTATATTAATTCTTGCTTAAAAATTAATAATTTTAAATTATTATCGGAGCAAGTTTTTCTTTCTAAAATTACGAATGAAAGATATCAAGAATAATAAAAAAGTACGGTTAAGCATACGTAATTATATAATCAAATTTGTATCTATTTGATTTTTTAGGAAACAACGCGTACCACCATTGATACAACGTCACCCATGTATTTACACTTCAAACTCTTTGAAGCCCAACCAACTACGACGAGAAGACAGAGAAAGGAGAATTCTGTATTTCATTATGGAAAAACAACAAAACGAGGACAGGTTAGGGAATGATCTACTAGATTCGATTTAGTTGACCACTGAAATTTTTGGAAGAACTGAAAAAAAGTAAATTAACAAATGTAGTAATATTGTTTTACTTATATTGTCTCTTCAAACGCTCAACTTTATGATTAGTTAATGAATATGATTGAGAAAGAGAGTCACACTTTGTTTTTTTTTATAAACATTTGTACCGTGTGACTACTAGTACATTATTAATTTAGTACATATTATGAGTATAAAAATGGAATGAACTTGATAAAGAGTCGTAAAATGCCAATTTTCTTACATGATATGTACATTTTATGAAATAACCACAGACAAAACATTGTACGTAGTGATTACGTGGTACAATAAAATTATGTGTTTATACTGTTAAATGATTAATTTGTTCTTTTTTTTAAAAAAATATATAAAAACTAGACAGTGTACCCAATACAACTGAATATACCTTGGAATAAATGAATGTTCTACATTAATACAAAATCATTGTTACACTTTGTATGGTTGTAAAATCTTTCCAGTGTGAAATGCAGTGGCTGAATGTGAAGAGGGAGAGAGACCACTGGAGGTAAATGTTCGCTATCACAATATGTCATTTATATTCCGATGATAAGCTGGTTAGTCCTGTACATATACATGGTTACAAGTATATAACCTCTTGCATGACCTACTCTACGATTTAATTTGAAGAAGGATTTTCTCGTCAGTCATTGACTTACCTTAATTAATTATACCGTTTAGCTTTTTATCATAATAATAATAATTATGGGTAGAATCCCTGATATTTGGTTTAGAATTTCATTACCATAAATGATTGAAAGGGGCTTAATTTTAACTTTATTGTCTAGTCTAGCCTTTCTAATTGTGCATATGAGAGTGTGTATCCGTACATATAATATAATATTTGTGCCGTTCATTGACAAATGGATTAGTATGCATTTATAACTTTTCTAATACTTAATCAGACAAAATAACATGAGAGTTTCTAGCTGAGAATCATATTTTCCTTTGATTGGAAAATCAATTTGATGCAATATTGCATCAAGTTACCATACAATGGCAATGCGAGTCATGAATAATTGGGGGGTGGCAAGGAATGTGTAGCATACTTTTGTATCTATTATATTACTATCATTTCATTCTCATCATAATAATGAGCTAGTTTTGACATGAATTAGTACTTAGGATATGAAATGCAACTGAATTAACTTGATTTTCTTTTATACACACACACACATAGAACATACACTACAAATAATAAGTTGGGCAATGAGAAAGAGAGTCTCATCTCCATAAACCATGACACTGTAGAGTAAATTCATTTTTCTTGTTTCTAAGCTTAGGTCAGGGTCTAATTTTTGATTGATTAGCTGCGAAAATTGCTCATAGTTTTTCAGTCTGCTCATGTGGATGGAGAAGTAATCACCTCAATCCATCAAGATGAAACTGTTTCGGTTTCTATTTGTGTCCCATCGTCATGATTTGTTTGTAATTTTTTCCATTTCTCTCCTCTTTCTTTCCCGAGAATCGGAGGCTACCGATGGACAAAGTGATTCGGGGAGTAATCCCATTCAACATTTGGGTAATATCTAAAAAAACCTCAGTTTATAGTTTAGCTATTTTTCGTTTTATTTGATTTCAATTTTTTAAAAGTAATTATTTCGGATTTTAATACCCAGGTATTTAATCAATCGAAAACAAATCCTTTATGAAATTTAGAACCATGTGGAGCCATGATATACAACACTTCCAATGGAATTATTGAGAGTCCAAATTATCCTGATAGCTATCCTTCCAATGTCAATTGTGAATGGACTGTACAGGCGGAAGAAGGACAATTGATCCAAGTCACATTTTTTGACATCCGGACTCAGAGGTGACTACTATATTACATTAATTATTTTAATTGTGATATAATACGAAAAATATGAACAGGGTGTACTAATAATGTTTTTATTTCATGCTCAAGTCCTCAAATACCATTTGGTGAAGCTCATGATTATTTGGATGTTTCTTTAACAGGCCGGGTTCAAAATACCCAAAGGTGGGTAATTGTCAATTGTATTTAAGCAGTAATGGATTGTGTGTGTTCTTAGAAGTAGAATGGCTCTAAATTTCTTTGATATTTTTTCAGATATTCTGGTGACTTAAATGCCATCACACCATTCACCCTCCTAACTGAAGGCAATAAATTGTATCTCCGATTTCATTCCGAACACAATCATGATCCTGCTTACACAGGATTTCGGGTCGCATATGTTGTAAGTTGACAGTCGTCAATTTCTATGACCTTTGAAAGACTCTTTAAGCTCAATAAATAAAAATAATTATATTTTGAATTGCTTATAGGTAAAGAATGCCACTGCAGCTTCATCCCTTTTACCCGCTGCCGGTGCCATTGCAGGTGATGACGACTAATTAAAATTGTTTGTTTTCCTAATCAGTGACTTTTTGCATTGTTTTTACAATTAAAATTTAATTCCATACAGCCACCTGTAAACCCGATCCTCAGGATGCTATTGCTGATATGCCTACGACCAAATCTGAAAATCCTAATATTGATGAAGCTAAGCTACGAGCATATGAGGAACAATTAAATTTAGAGTTTGAAGAATTACAGAAAGTGAATCGCAGTAATCCTCACCCCTACTTGGTAGCCTTAGTTTTGGAAGAAAAACAATTTTGTAGTGGAACACTCGTCAAAAGTGACTATGTCGTCACATCCGCATATTGTACACAAAAGTAAGTTGAGAGAGTTAATTCCCAGACTAAAATTAAACTAAAGATGATGACATTTACGTAATATTATGGATTATTTTCATAGCGTAGACAATGTTGAGATGATCTTTGGCACTGCTGATACCACTCTCAAAGATGCTGGAGTTCAACGACGATACGTCAGTTCAAGTGACATTATTACACATCCTTATTTTGATCCCGTTACAGGAGCAAATGATATAAGTCTTATTCGACTTGCTGAGCCCGTTAAAGTATCACGTAAGTCTTTTAAGTGTTATAATTAGTACAGGGGTAAAAAATGTCGAATTACCTCACCTTTGTTTAAGCCATGATCTTCCTATGATTTTTTCCTTTAATGACTTGTAGAATTTGTCAAGCCTGTTCGATTACCCTCCTGGTCACTATTAGGAAATGTGTTTTCTGGATATGGAGTCAAAATATCTGGCTGGGGACAACACTCAGGTTATTACAAGTTTTATTTTACAAAATTAGGGAATGTTTTCTGGCTTATATATCTGGCTGTGATATAAAAAAATTTGGGTGATATTTCTGAACATTTTCATTATAAAATCTTTCAGATGGAAGTGTTTCAAGCCATTCCAGAGCCAAGGAATTAATTATTTCACCAAATGCCGCTTGCCGGTCATCATTGTTTAAAGGACTAACTGGTATGATGATGTGCAGCAAAAAGGAGCCCAACATTCAACGTTGTCAAGTAATTTAATTTCCATTCAAAGTAAATTGGTCTATGCAATCTCTTGAATTATAAATGTTTAATGTAAAAATTTTATTACATTTTGCAGGCAGATCTTGGCAGCCCAATAACAACAAGATGCCTTGGAGTTCAAAGCCAGGACACACGAAAGAAACCAAACAGTAAACCACCAGTGCTAGCACCACCCCAATTTCCACCCCCTCCAGGTGGTAGTGGTGACAGTGGCTCTCAACAACAATTATTTCCGGGACAGGATAATTTACAACAACCACCACCAACTGGAATACCAGGTTCGTGATTGACCCTTACAAATACTTTTAAGAAAACAACTGCTAGTACACAATTAGCAATATTTTGTTTTTTCTGCTGTAGGACAACCACCATCATTTATTTCCAATGTACCAAACTGTTATCGAGAGGCTAATAGTTTACTCATGAGGACTCGAGGAGCACAGGAAACTTCAAATAATAACTATAGACCATGTATGCATTTCTCTTATACTATTTTTTCACTTGAATTACCAGATACTAAGCCAAATCAATTCTCTTGGTCTGATGTCGATTTCTATAAGATTTTTTAAATTTATTTCCAGTGCCAGTAGAAAGAAAACCACATCCCAATGGGAGACCAAATAAAAGACCTCAACGACCAAGTGGAAAACCAAACAAAAGACCTCAACGACCTGGTGGAAAACCAAACAAGAGACCTCAGCGTCCCGGTGGAAAACCCAACAAAAGACCCCAACGCCCTGGTAAGTATAAACTGGTTAAATTTCTAGTCTATTTTTACCGTTTAAATCTTACTAAAATGTTTTCTTATTATATTGCTCTATTTATGAATTAATTTGATTAATTAGGTGGTAAACCAAATAAGAGACCTCAACGTCCAGGAGGACGACCCAACAAAAGACCCCAACGTCCCGGTAATTTAAAGCAACGTCAAATGTGACACATGCAACGGAACTTGTTCTTTTAGAATCACTGCCAAATTTTTTGACAATGTGTTTATAATATATCTTTTCCTGTCTTACAGGAGGTAAACCAAATAAGAGACCTCAACGTCCCGGTGGAAAGCCCAATAAAAGACCCCAACGTCCTGGTAAGTACAAAGCGACATTATTAATTCAGTTTGGAATAAAATGCACTCTAAAATTTAAATTGTTCTGTAATCTAACTACTTTAAATTCCACGTAAAAATGCAGGTGGCAAACCAAATAAGAGACCTCAACGCCCAGGTGGAAAGCCCAACAAAAGACCTCAACGACCCGGTAAATTTCTCATATTTTGTACAAAACATTTAGGCCCATTTTTTCTCGATTCAATAGAATTGAAAAATAAATATGGAATGTCATAATCGGTGGCATGTGCTCTATCAAGTTTAAAATAATTTGAATCGCTTAATTTCCTATTAACCCAATTTTTCCGGTCATTAATTATTTTAACGAAAAACATTTTTAGGTGGAAAACCAAATAAGAGACCTCAGCGTCCAAGTGGAAAGCCCAACAAAAGACCTCAACGTCCCGGTAAGCACAAAACAATGTTACATGTACTTAATTACTTGAATTGAAGTGCACAATCTTGATGGTGAACCTTTTTTTGTGAAATTGTAGGGGGTAAACCCAATAAGAGACCCCAACGTCCATCTAAGCCAAAGCCTACCACTTGTCAAAATTACAGCAGGTCAAACAATGTTCTTTTGGGTATTGTCTCTTTTGGAAATTGTAACAAGGGTTTCGTATTCACGAGGATCACTGCTTACTTGGACTTCTTATCGGACAACATGGGCTCTTTATAAGAGTAAACATGTGTTGTAGTCATTCCCTTGAAAAGAAGAAGAATATATCTTGACAATTATATATCATTTATTTATTTCATTACTGTAATATTTATTTTATTTTTTGGTTTATTTAATTTTATACTCCAAAAATAAGATTCCGCAAAAAGAAATGAACTTTGACGAGTGAGTCTGAATAATACATGAGAGTGAAATAATTGATCTTATTCATTAATTAGCATATATTATATCGGAGGGAAAAAATTGCATTTGCATAACTATAAATATGATCTAACTTTTTCAAAATGCATCTAGCTAAACCCAGAATCTACTTGAAAACTCAAACAAACAAGATGAAAAATCGGTATCATGACAAGCAGTGTATAAAATACACTATATTGTAGCAGATTTATAAATTTCATTTTTCATTTTTATTACAAAAAAGTTCAGAAAACATGACTATATGGATAACATGATGCTATCCATAATGAATTGAGTATTAGACTTATTTGAATCTCACCTTACAGACTACTAACATTTTACAAGTTGTAAAATTAATTGATATATTCGATACAAAGTAGACATTCAATGAAAAATTCAAATTGTTACTCTCGATTCGCCAGTGATAAAAACAATGTCTGCTCAACTACATACAAGTACGAGACTACTTTAAAAAATCCAGTAATAAAAATAAAATAACAAAAAAGACCCTCAAGTTCCTGAATTAAGACTATAATAAGAGTTTTCTATTTCTTAAAGCCAACACATTCGTTGGAAAATACCCTTAACTAGTTTCTTTGTTTAATTTGTTCATAGTGTTTGTAAGAGGCTACTACCCTCATGTCATTCTAGTATTATTCGACCTTATACTAAAACAAATTGATCAGTCAACATTTGGGAACAGTGAAGATTGAAATAATCAGTAACTTTACCTTCAGTGGTTTATTTTGGACTAGCTCATCGGTCCTTAAATTATTTCTTTGCATGTTGCATGGGAACAAATGGAGGTTGCATCTTGTAGCCGACAAAATCACACCAACCTTAAATAAAAACAAGCAGAACAAATGCAGTAGATTAGATAATACAGTCTAGTCCAGTCGGCCATTAATGGCTTTTGCACGCCGTTTCCGGCCTTCGGCTGTCTTCGGCTTATTTTAAGCCAGAAGTGGCTTATGACGTCAGCGGATAAGCCGAAAACGGCTTATTTCTAAGATCAAAAAAGCCAAAAGTGGCTTTTTAGAATTTCAAGTTTTTTAAAATTAATGACACGTGCCCATGGAATTCCAAAGACATTCCATGAAAAAGCACCTCATGCAGCATCCATAAAAATATTTACAAAAAAAATCCATCGTCCCATTTTTGAATTATGAATTTTTGAAAAATAAGCCATTATTGGCTTATTTTCGGCCATAAGTGGCTTATTTTTGGCTCAAGAGCGGACGTCAATGACGCACATGGGAAATTGAATGATGAATAACTTTGTCCCAACGTGAACAAAGCAGTTCAAAATTGACACACAGCAAGATCTTGACGTACTAAACAAGAAAATGTGACCAATATATTTTTATGACCTTCGGTTCAATTTCTACACGCATAGACAAAAACACTAGTTTTGGAAGAATTTAAAAAAATTCATATTGTAAATTCGGACGATGGATTTTGTTGCAAGTGAATGGAATGATGAAGGAACAATTGTTCTTTCACTCTGTCTTTGGAATTCCATGGGCACGTGTCATTAATTTTAAAAAAATCTTGAAATTGTAAAGAGCCACTTTTGGCTTATTTTATCTTAGAAATAAGCCGTTTTTGGCTTCTGCTCTGACGTCAGAAGCCACTTTTGGCTTAAAATAAGCCGAAAACAGCCGGAAACGGCGTGCAAAAGCCATTAATGGCCGACTGGACTAGACTGTAATAAGAGAAAAAAATTATTGATTGTTAGAATTTCACAGGTACTGGAGACTCACCAACTGGATAGAGATCACACGAAGTCACATCGTGCCATTGGTCAAACTCATCGTCAACATAACCAGTGAAGTGAACCTTTACTAGTCGGCCATGAACTTCAATGACAGTGCCCGGAGAAATCATGTGGGGTTCTTGTAAATCAGCGACTTCGAGAGATGAGCCAATAATAAAGTCATGAACAATTTCTGCACGCTGTGGTATTGGCAGTACATTCGGCTCACAACCGGTCTGGATAAAATAGTCATCCCAGTCAAACAAGGTTATATCCCCCTTGTAGTTTGCAGGCGGAATTAATTGTATTCCTTGACTTTTACAAAACCCACACTTAAAAATTGAATTTGAGGTAATGTGCACGCAGAAACTTTCCTCTTCATCATTTTCATCTGGAAGTACATTATCAATCTTAATCATTAAATAGCCCTGTCGAAGGACACCGGTCACTAATGCAGCTGAAATATTCTTTGGGTTGAAAATATCAACACATTCCAGTCTCATTCCAACTTGAATATTCACGTCAGGAAAAGTGATTGGAGGTACAATTTGTGTCAACTTATATGATAGTGATGGTTCGTAGGCTACTGGTGCATTGATTGCGTGTCCTACTGCCTTGCTCCATCCTGATCTTTGCATATCTCCTGACCTCTCATCTAACCAAACTTCTGGAATTTCATAAAAAAGAAAATTTGACTTACGAAATGTTAACATGGGATTATTACACATACTACGGAAGCCAAAAACTTTACATAAAGCTTACTTTTATCTGGTTGTCCTACCAAGTTCCAATAAAGAACATGATGGCGGCAACCAATTGTCTCCAAAATAGTTGCAACGGTCATTCGTGAGACACAAAAATTATCCACTACTTCCACCGTCTCTTCCGGCTTGAATCTAAGTATTAAATGGTGATAAATATAACAAGATTAGTAACTAATCATTAGTTACTGTAATTTTTTAACATTCAGATTAAAAAATTTAATAGAAATTGTCACCATTCAGTACTTTGAATTTAAGTCTTCTTCAATAATTAATGGCACAATGTGAGGCTTTGTACTCTTTCCTACGATGTTTTGGTAGAACATATCTTGAAGTATCTTTGAGTTTCCTTGGTCAATGTACATCTTGAGAGATGCTGGAGACATCAAATAAATTTTTCAAATAAAAAATCAAACGTATACTTAAAGCAATATTTAAGATGTAATAAAGTAATAATAATTCATAAGTAAGTACATTGTATAAATATGATGGAATGAAGAACGTTTATTTTAGAGTATACTACACTTACGATATGGTGGAATAAGGCTCAATTCTTGACTTTTACAGTATCCTACAGGCCAAACATCTTGACACCAATGAGCCCAACATTCAATAGTGGATTTTTTTTGTTGGTCGTGAATCTCTTCTACATTTATGAATCTCAGTTTCACCATATAACCTGTAAATTGAACAAAAATGAATAAAATGTTTTACATGTGCACGACTAATATTATTATACAATATAACATGAATATCCAAAGTACAACATTAAATAAAACTACATGTTTAAAATGCTTACCAGCAATAGATACTTGAAACGGGATAAAAAAAGAGATACATTAAGATACATCATTAAAACACACATACATTTAATTAAATATAATCCACTATTTATTAATGCATAATACTCGTACTTAAAAACTGTATTATACTTACTGACTTCTGCCAACCAAAATCCGTCATTGTTTTTCAAAACATTTGTACTGATCAATTTCGTCGGAGCTTCAACCTTCATCCCGACACGACAAAAAAAGTTCCATAGTTTGGCCAATGGAACCTACTCATGAGCAAAAAGATTATCACATTACTATTCTTATGGACATTTCAAAAATAATAATAAGTTTCCTAAGTACTACATAAATACATGCTATTTTATTATTAGTATTTACGTGTGGAAAATTGGAGACCGGTACGGCAACAATGTCTTCGGTTTGATTCAAGTAATCTCGCCATGTCCAAATGGAATTCTTCAATGGAATCTCTTTAACCTTTTTCACCGGCTTCGGTTTCACACTCTTGTCATTCTTGTCCTTCCTCGGACGACCTCGACCCATTTTAACTGTTTATGAACAAAAAAAACGAACAACTCGAGCCGAAAGAGCGGGCCTGCTTTTTTTGAAACTGTAAATAACCGCCGAAAGATAATGATGATTGTTAAATGTTAATTGATTGTAAAATTTGGATGTCCGTTTTTCTACAATGACAGACCCTGGGTTACAACGGCCACTATAATTACTCTACGTCCAGGCTAGTTAAAGATTTTCGGAGTGATACACAAATTATGTAAATATGATTCTTCAATGGTCGTTTATATGCAAATTATACAACTTTCTAGTACTTAATCATGGTTTCTTTTATTATGGAAACAACTTTGTGTAAAAACAGAAAATCAATACAATCACGTTACAAGATGACGTCGCTCATACATGATTGGATATCAACAGCATGACATATTACATACAATAATATAATTTATAACCTTATCGTCAACCATTTGCATTTATACTTTAGAGTACGTTATATGGTAATAACAATTTTTTTATTATACTAGTTTTGATTATTGTAAAAGTCAAAAAATTTGGAAATATTCAGACAATTTGAGTAAGAAGATCAAAAGGTTGATGTCGTCTCTTTCAAAAAGAGTCGTTACAAGGAAAATGAGGTTTACATCATAATTTTCAAGATTGTTTAGTATGAGTACATAATATAGTCATTATTTATATTGCTATTTCCATTCTTTTGATATACTTGTGTATAACTGCAGGATTTGAGTATAATTGGGATATTTGTGATGAGTAAATGTAAACTGTGAAATATAATATCTGGTTATTACACATTGAAGATCGTAATTAAACCTTTTTAGTAGGATTTGTGACTACGCAGCATAGAAATTGAAGACTTGACTATCGTTGTTTGGAAGAAAAGGATACAAAAAAGTATTAAGTCATGGCTAATGAAAATATTGTTGACATCGGAAATAAAACCTTGTAATAAGGTATTTATAGGTTCTTTATAATTTCAGAAAACAATACTGAAAAATATAAAATCCTGACATGGGTTCATGGATTGAATCCCACACGTCAGGCACTACTACTATACGTGTTTAAAGGTCAACCAAAAGTGACCAGTTGATTGCAAACTGAACATCATCTTTAGGCTGAGCTACTAATGACCGATGTGAGTCAAATAGGGTTACTTTTCCAACAATACTGGAGATCAAGTACACGTGTTATCAAATAGAAGTACATAATATGCGCATTAATTTAATCTCCTTGATCGTTCACTAAAAGTATGTATATTCCTCATCACTCAGCTAATAACATTGAGCTGTATAATAATAATACATAACTATAATAGAGAAATGTTCCCAGAGAGAGAACTCACTGATTTATACCTAATTAAACCTACTTATTATAAGTATGTACAGCTTATATACATAATGAATGATTATTGTAATGACGAAGTCAGATTGTTCGGAATGTATACACTCGATAGGAAAATCCAGTATATTATACATATAATAAAAATTATGTTTCAAGTCCATAAGGTATGTTTGACCACGGACCCCTCCAGTAACGCCTATAAAGTATAAATAAAAAAATGTCATTTACAAATACAATTAATCCATCATGTAATTAATATGTCATATAGTCAGTTAATTTTACAATAGCTAACCTGTGAGTGGACCCGTTCCATAGAACAAAGCCCAAAAGAAGACCAATGGCCAATCCCAAAACAGCCATGGCGAGGCCCAAACCAGCCACTGCACCTACAAGTACATTGAGAAATATCAAGTTATTAATAATAATGACATTATGATGACGTATATCAGAAACGACAAACGACGGTTCATTTTGCATGCCCATTTTAACATCAAGCCAATAATCAATAAATTTGACTGTTATTATTAAACTTATATGACTCTTTGTAAAGTCAGAAAGTCGTAAGAACTAAATCACTGGATAAAAAATTAAATAAAGCAAAAGGTACCCTCGGCTAATTAAAGGACTTACAAATAAGGCACTGAACAATGTGTACTTACCAGAAGTATAGGACGCTTTTATTATGGACAATGACTTTGTATTAATATCTCTCATGAAGATGGGATGTAGAGCTCGAGGAATTGAGATCAAGGAAGACCTGACGATGCCGACGAGCTGAAATAATTTTTACACATATTGAAACGTCAGTAGATAATTATACATAAGCCATAAGCAGTGAAAGACTCCATAATCCATACTATACTAATAATAAAAATGATCCTGAAAATCGTATCCAGTTGAACATACATAAAAAACTTTGTCAATTCTATGAGACAGTGGCCCTTTATTCTGAAATCTTAAGTTTACCACTTGAACCTCAAATCTTTCTCTGTATTGTTATTACAAACCTTTTTTTTAAAAAAATACATTGGCTACTTCCTTTCCAGTGTATATGGATGCAAAAGCTGATAGGCAAAGACGCCAAAAACCAACTTTGACCTGTCCATTGCCCATGAACGGTTACTGAACACATTTCTATCTACATCTTGCAAGATCCAAGTTCATGTATATTATCTAATCTTAACCAAGTGGAAGAGAGTAATAACGATAACTCTATAATATATTATTATGGTGGACTGTTATGAACAAAACTCTGAGGGAGTTTGACTCTGAAAAGTAAACTTTCTAGCCTTTTAATTACACAAATATTTCAACTTTCCATTTTCATCATAGTCATGATCATCTGGCATTATATTCCTGGACTTTTGGCATTAATTAGTTGGACCAAAAGTGGAGATGATTCCACCGTGGTTGCTATACACAGTGAACTGATGAGCTCAGTTGAGTCAGTTGGTGGTTACAATCCCATGGATACTCTTACAGAATTTTCAAGGAGATTTAGTACTTGAAGTATATCAAAGGAAAACATACTACGACTACCGGAAATAATGAAAATAATTGACTTGATGGAGACACATAAATACATAATGATCACAAACATACATTTCATCATTTCACATTCAAAGTACTGTAAAATACTCATAATTACAAATTCTAATGCTCAAGATTATAGCCAATGAAAATCATCCTTATGGCGCTTAATAAATACCCTATGAATAGTATGGAGTAATGAGAGGATTATAATATGCATTTAATATCTAATAGTTCAAAGTATAACTGAAGATGCGAGAACGAAAAGCAGCTTCCTTAGAAACAAGGATGATTTTATTCACTCCCGCGCACAGCTAATAGCTGCCCTTTTCTTAGAACAAGCTGCTTTTGGTTCTCGCACCTTCAACTATATTCCTTATAAAATTGTGCTCACCATGTGCTCGTTTGGGCCCAAGTCAACCCTCAAAGTCACATCATGCCGTGAAATGACATCACGAAGAATACGATAAGCATCTGCTAATGGGAATACTATCGTACTATGTGAAGTATTATTGTTTCTTGACAGTTCCTACAAATTCAAAAAAAAAACAATTTTAATTTAATTAAAATTCAGTTTTCAAGAAAAATGGAGTGGAGGTGTAGGAATTAATTGAAATAATTATTACCTGGAAGTTAACGATTTGCCGCAGGGAAAACCAAAACGCTGTACTCTCTGTATTATCCCCATGCCAGTCTGTCAGCTAGATCATGAACAATTATTACACATTTTATCATTAGTCGTATCATCAAATTCAAGTTCCAATTAGCCATTATATTATATCTACGTGGTGCATGTAAAACTTGGATGCTACTTTTATGTGACGTATATATGTACATTTATATGTATATAAAACTGGAGATGTAAAAAAGTTATATCATTATTACTGCAAGGTCTGTCACTCTCAAGAGAGAAATTCCAGCAAGACCAGCCACTGCTCGCCTGATCGATTCCAACACCGTGAATTCCCTTCCAGCCTTCAATTTTGAGTATGGAGCTGAAGTACACACATGAAAACAAGATAAAAGAAATTAGTCGTTGTCAATTTATTAGCTCCTTTTAATGACTAGTAGGTACTTTTAGTTCTAACTTAAACAATGTCTATGAGTAGATACAGATATATACATGTAGGTATAGAATTTGAGAGTGTTTATAAAAAGCTCATGTAGTACGGCTTAATTATAGATTATATATATAAAGAAGAATAGACGATGATGGTGGTATTGAGCACAAAAAATGAACGGGATTGTGAATTTATGTAAGTCCTTGCAATTGCCTTCGCATTGATTTCAAGAAGATTACGTCTGATAGAGTGAGGAATAATCCAACGTCCTATTACTTCCAAATTGTTATTTCCTGCATAGACACTCTCTTTTAAGCCTCTTTGAGTATTCCAAATTCAAGCTTCCTATTGACGCTTGTGACAGGTAAAAAATGGCATGTCTTTTTTATAAACAATAAAAATATATTACTACGATGGAAAAAAGCTCCAAGCTGACGGCAACAAAATGGTTTTTCCTTTGTAAACTTAAATTGAACAAAGAAAAAGGAAAAAAATATACTGACCATCCAGAACGATGCGCAGAAGAAGTGGAGTACTATCTAAACATTCTGAGACGTCCGGGTGTCCATGAGTTTTTGGGAAGGGATTGAACGTTTCCGAATTGAAATCTTCATAAATATTGGATAAAGCAATGATATCCGGTTTGGACTCTCTGTAATAATGTGAAATGACAAGCAAAGGTTACATTTTATAACACGAATGTCATGATGACATTGTCAGCACTTTGAGTGTCAGTAATATATTGTTGTTTTGAAAGAAAAACTAGTTTATAGTTAATTACCTCGAATATGTGGCTACAGCAATTGGAAGCGTAGAGTCATTGGCAAAACTGAATTCGGACACGAATTCACTGAGACTCTCATGAAGCCAGATGTCACATTGAAGGTTTCTTATGCTCCTCTGCAATAAAATATAAAATCACACGAATAAAATTCTGTAAAATTTCAATTTCCACATGTTACAACACACACATCCAAAAACGGTGCCATAATACTTGAATTTTATTTTTTTTCGCAAACTGACATGAAAGTCAAGATACTTATAGAGAACCAAAAGTCATCCCAAAAGGCTAGAATATTGAATTTGAAAAGCTGTGGAACATTAAATTTACTATTTTTGACTTTGATTTTGAGTAGGACAGGATGTGAAAAAGGAATTATATTTAATATCCTAGAGTCAACTGGGAAACACTCGAGGAAATGACAAAATTCGGCATGGACTCGAGAAAGAAAATAAACCAAATGGTCCACTCTTATAATCCTGACAGTTTTTTGAACAAATACTTCTTTTCAAAAAATATACCTTATACTCATTCTCGCTACTAGTGATTCACTAGTGTATTTTAAAAATAAAATATCTTTCACAAAAAAAACTAAATCAATTTTTTTTTGTGATTCAAGATTTGACTCCCTCTCCGTTCACGTATCCTTGACTCACTCATGGGAAGATTGAGATTGTGAATGAGAAAATTTTGTTTAAAATGAAATAAAAGGGAATTTGCCCATGTATCCTTTGTAAAATCCTTTGTCTTTTGTCGGAATTGGAGAGGAATGAAATGAGAGGCATGTAAGTGTGTCATCTCGTATAGTAAAGTGATTCATGATGTCATCTTTTGAACGCTCTACATTCTCAAAGTGTCACGTCCTCCCCGGGGAATAAAAGCAAGAAAGTCATTGTCAGGCAACCACCACACAAAAACATGAGAGAAAGGGATAAAAGAATATTATTTGATTTGACACATTCCCCCCTACAAACTAGTTATGATCCCATGTAACACGAAACTAAAGAGAGAGAATTTAATAAAAAAAAATTAAACTTTCACTCGTGTCATCCTCCTCGTTTTTTGTGTATGGGCCATCAACTGTGAAGAGTACGTATAAAAATTTCTTTTTAATAATGACAAACTACAGTCAAGACTCTTGAGTAGAATTTCTATAAAAAGAAAATTTATCACAGAGTAAAAACAAGGAGAGAATGTTAGAGTTATAAAAAAGAAAGTCTAGGGGAAAAAAATGGTTCGCTTATAACCCAAACTCATTTTTCTTCTATTTTCGACATTTCCCAACGGCGCAAATGGTCAGTAATACAGAATTCAATATTTTTTTCTTTACTAAAAAACTTTCCCCACATGTCCTACATTTCACCCTTCTTTCCCCACAAAAAAAGGAAGACTCATGTCATGTACGTATTTCTCTGAATTGTCTACTAGCCTACTTTCAATTATTTTGTACTTTTCCTTCCTCTAGCCTAGTTTGTTAGAATGTGTATCATACCATGGATGAAAAACAAGAATGTTTTAAGTGAAATGTAAACAAAATAATTAGAGTTTGTTTAAACAAGAAGAGTTGTACAAGAAATTCTTTTGAGGATGAGTGGCATGTCTGGTTCTGTCACACTTTTCTTTGTCATGCGGGTGGTTTCATCCCTCTCATAGAAAAAAAAGAGGAGAGCAGGATGCATTCCAGAGGAAAAGAGTTGTAGGATTTATACAAATAAATTTGTCTGTACTGTCATGTAAAATGATCGTGATATTTGACAATGATTAGAAAACTTTTTTTTTGTTCGGTCTGAGGTTTTCTCTCTTTTTTGGTCTAGTTATACAAACTAACAGAACCATCCCATTTTTCACAACTTTCCTCTCATCCTGAAAAGCGACTCACTTTCTCCTCTACAACTTGTTAAAGAGAAAGAGGAAACTATGGGATTGAAATGGAAAACTTGTACTCTTGAATTCTGTTGGCACAAGAATTTTCAAAAGAGTTGGAGTTGGACAGAAAAAAACTTTTATACTCTGTCAAATTGTCTCCGTCTGTCAGAGTGTATGTTCAGGAAGTTGGAGACAAAAGTAAATTTTGTATTTTGTGGAGATTACTGACAACAAGGGAGAGAGAGAATATAAATAAATAAATACACATCTAAATATGTCACTACATATCACCACCAGCCTTACCTTTCCCCAGTAATTGACAAAGGATGGATCAAAGTTTAACAAAAGTTTTGCATGATCCAACATGAATCTCCGCAAGTTGTGAGATGTCAACTCAACCTCATTGTTAATCGGTTCCACAACACAATCTGCTGTTCTGTCCTTTCCATTTGAAGTCCCTGACGAAACTCGAAATTCAAGACCTGTCAACACCACAAGACACCAAAATAAAAAATAATGGACACACACACAAAAAAAAAAGTTTTGTACCTTTTAAAATTACACATGTTATCACTCCATGTACATATAACTAAATACATTACAGATTACATTTCATAAAAAATAGTGGACAGTACAAACACATAAAAAATCAACTTGTACTTGTATGGGCGATTGTCATATACAAAGGATGTATCTGTACAGATAGGAAAAAACATGGAAGAGAAGAAAAAAAACAAGTTGAAAAAAAGGATGAGGAGTAGAATGAAAGATGAAGGATGATAAAGAGGTCATTGATGCGAACAAAATAAGGGATGAACGAGAAAACTAGTTTTCTCTAGTCTCACTTTCTCCTTATATCCATACAGTTAAGTGGAGAATGGAAAGAGAAAACATTTGAAAGTGATTTCTATTCTACAACAGTCTTCAACCTTCTCTTCGAGAAACTTACAAGACGGAAAAAAAGTACCCCCCTCTAAATCCAAGCTTCAGGGTTAAGCATAAGGCAAAAGAGAGAGAGAGAGGGAGACGAGAAGATAACAAAAAACTTTATTTTTATCTTAAATATTTTATATGTATATTGAGTGCCACCCTATAACTTTTAAATATATATGGAAACTTTCCCATAAAGACAAGATATGGGGAAAAGAAAGGGAGGGAGATCTCAGGTATTGATATTGTCAGAATAAGTTATCAACATGATAACGTTCCCTCTACACAGATACCTACCCCTACATTTTTACATTGTACACATAGAATGGGACTACAGACAACATTAGGGAAATTTTGGATGCATCTTGGGTAGGTATCCTTCAACTTTTTCATATACAGTTAATGTATATCCCTATGTGGATATAATGCACATAAATATAAAATACAAGAGAGAAAAACAAAAAGAAAGTCTCTCAAAAGAATTTTTGAGGGTTTGTTTGGTCTACATTCTATAAAACATGAAGAAAAAAAAAGTTTTATTGTCACTTGGAAGAAACCTCGAGTCTTTGGACTTTATCTCTCTCTCTTCGTCCTCAAGTTCATTGCACTATAAATATATTTCGTGTCATACTTTCTTCTATGCATATAATATGAAAGAAAAGGAGGAGAAGGAGGAGACAATCTCGTTGAAATTTATGAACAAAGAAAAGAGAAAATCTTTTATCACGTGACTTACCAGATCTGAAATCTCGAACAATTTTAGAGTAGAAACACTCATATCGTTTTCCATTGATATTGGGTAGGTCTACTTTATGTACTACTATCTTTTCTGCTCGATCCACATGTAAGTTCCATATCTGACGTTTTTGTTCCTTTTAGAATACCCCAAAAAAATAAATTTTTTCAATCTCTCACACACACGCACATATAGTACTATCGGTATTGTCCATACTTTTATTCAAATTTGTTAAGATTCTTTACACAAAAGACTTTGAAACTTCTGTCTTTGTGAAAAGCAAAAACTAGAGAAAATTTAGTCAAGTATTTTTTGTTGTGAGAAGAATAAAATAGTGAAAGTTGTATATAGAGAAAAAAATGAAAGATAATAATAAAAAGTGTTTGATTTTACCTTTAAGAAGACGGTCTCAACTGCCACAGTGAAAATGTCAGGTATAATTGGAGCCTTGGGAGGGAAGCTATCGACAGGGAAAATATCCGGACAAATAACTCCGGGCTGTTTGTTGAGCACTTTACCTTTTCGATCACTAGCATCATTATTATTTATATCTTCGTTGTTGTTATTATTGTTGCCATTATTTGGACTGTTGATAAATTGTGATGGGATATCTCCCTCCGTATTCCCCCTCCTTCTATGAAAATGATTTCTATTTTGACCAACTCCAATACGACTATCCCCCATTTCATCTCCCCCTTGTTCTTTATCAATCTCTTGATTAATATTTTCATCCTCACTCTGTGTACATTCCTCACTTGGAATCACTCCCAATGTCAACATGAGAGCCAACACTAGTAACACAATTGTCAATTGAGAAGTCTTCCACAAATTTCTATTCCTCATTTTTCCTCCTTCTTTTGTTAAACTTTTCATTATTATTATTATTTAATTATAACACTTTCTCTTATTCATTATTTTCATAAATATTCAAATACTTATTTCACCAAAAATCTTTCTTTTTTACAAATTACACACAATTCGAGGTAAATCAAATCGATTAAATATTAATGTGGAACGATATCCAGATTATTCAAAATCTCACAAATAAAAACTTTCTCTTTGACACTGACAGTCACATAAAATTAATCCAAAGACAGAGAGAAAGTACCGTCAATATTATTTGTAGAGATAATTACAAGTAATTTAGTTGTGTAAAAGTAAAAGAATATTTATAAGATGCTCACACTCCCAACTAAAAAAAGAAGAAGAGAAGATTCAACTGAAGGGGAATGATTTCGTGTGTGAGATGGTAGAGAGAGAGAGAAAAAAAGAGCAACTTTATTAAAATTGCAAAAGACTCTCACCCATTATCGGCTCACGTTACGTATACACACTTTACACGATAGAAAGAATCCAAAAAATACGTGACTTTGGTTTTCATTTCATTGGTGAAGAAAACTTGAATCGTTCTACATGCATATATATGTACATGTATTTATACACAGAGAGAGAGAGAGAGACAAAATAATTTGGTACCTTTTTTTAATAGTTACTTTTAACTGTTTAGTCCACGCTTTCTCTACTCAAAATAAGAGACAAACTCCTTCTCTCTTGAAAAAAGGGAGCCAAGACCGTCAAGAAACGTGAAGCACTCACTTTTTTTTCGTCTTGTTAATGTAAATCGTGGGTCTAGTAGTAGAGAGTTGTATATGTATATGAGTGTATATAAGTACACTCACAATATTATTTGCTATTCTGGACAGTCTACGCTTCACTATATTGGCTTTGGCAGTCGCCTATTGCTATTGAGAAAATGGAATTGGAATTGGAAAAGGGAAGAGAGGGATTTAAACACTAGAAGATCCTCTTTCTGCCTTTTTTTTCTCTTCTACTCTCCGTGTTTTCTTGGAGACTGGGGAGTGCGCAAAACCCGACTCGGTTTTTTATTGACGGGCAGAGAGAGAAAGAGAGAGAGAGAGAAGCAGAAGGGACGGAGTCTCCTCCGTGTGTCTGTACATATCCAATGGTTGCATGTGCGTGTATACATTCTTATTAGGGATGTAGAGTTCTCTCTCTCTTATAGAATCCCCATCAGTCTATTGTACATACAAATATGTATCTCCATGTACAGCCATAGCCCTTGGTGTGTTTCTCTATCGAGAAGGGTTGAAATTCTCTCTCTCTCGGTCTTTTGCTTTTGGATCGATTCACAAAATCCCCAGCAACAGCACAAGAGAAGGAGCTGCAGCAGATGTGACTTTCACTTGTGCAAGCCTCATTCTCGTGGTCTTTTATACATATTTACACAGACTCTATCCCCTCTCACAAGGCAAATATATAGACAACCAAAGAGAGAGAGAGGGGGGGGGCACTACTCCAATCTGATCCGATACGAACAACTAAGAGCCTTTCCTTTTGAAGGTGAATGTAAGGCTGTAAACTTTCCCCCTCTTTTTTCTTCTTATATTTTTCTTATACATTATCCATACGCATACGTAGGGACTATAGAGAATGTAGGAATGCTTTTCTATAATCTTATTCCTATTATAAACTTTATTAAACTGACTGACTTTCTCTCTGGGAAACATCACAGAGTGATGCTCATTCAAGAAAGTGTCTAATAGAAAAAAGTATCCCTTTTCTTTCATTGCACCAAGTCTTTGCCATGTCATGCCTTTTCTCCCTCTCTCAAACTACGGAGCAGCGGATGAGCTTCAAGTTCAAAGATAACTTGAAACCATTTCTTGGTCTCACGATCAGTGTCTCCCAGTCTCCCATCTACTTCTCATTCCTCCCTGCCTTGCCTACAAACATAAATTGTGTAGCCATAGGCTCCAACTTTATGTTTGATGACACCAAATAAAAGTCGAGGAAGATGTTCTAAGACTTATTTCTATCACGATCCTCTTTAAATGCCAAATTCTCTGGATTCTACTCTCTCTCTCTAGTCTTCCAAAAATTTTATCCACGTTTGAAAGAATGAGCCAAGTATACTTTTTGAGAGGAGAAACAGGCTTGAAATTTTATCAAATAGTCAAATGGGCGAAAAATGAGAAGGGAGTTGTAAAAATGTATGAACATTTGTGTGGAATGTGTAGCCAAAATGCACGTTCAGATTCCTTTTTTAAAATTATCTTTTCTCCCTCCCTACTTTCTCTGTATGTTACTAATATGCATCTCAAGTCTCAACACAGTTTATAAAAAGGAAATAGCTGACTAAAATAGTATAAAAGATATTCCCATTAATATAAACTTGAATGATTAATTAATTTAAAATGAAATAGTGTAACATAAGGGAGGGGGGAGGGAGGAGGGAGGGAAAGATAGAGTCACATTTCTTGCATAAAAATTCCTCCTCCCTCCTCCTCCATTATTTTCAGAGATTATGCTTTCTCTCTAGAGTCTCCATTCTCAGCATGATATTGATTAGGAAGAAAGAAAATATATGTACACATTTTGCCTAATATGAGGATGATGATCATGTTAACTCTAAGAGCTTGTGAGGGAGAGTGTAACGAGATGAAAAATGGTCTAAAATTGGCTTCAAAATAAAATAATCCCCTCCTTTCAACCACCGTACCACTACAAGTATCTTTAGCATGAGATCAAGTCGACTTGTCTCGACACAATAGGGAGAGGGGGAAGGATTGAGAATAACTATAAATATACTTTCTCCCTCTATATGACCCTACACATTATATCTGTATTTCACCTCGAATGGGGAATGGGACAAGAGAGAGAGAGAGAGAGAGAGAGAGAGAGAGAAAGTCCAACATTAAAATAATTTTAGTGTTGAAAGTACAATGGTGAAAGGGTAGGAAAAGCCAAAATCTCGTAAATTATGTAAAGAAGATTTTCATCTTAGTTTCTAATCTTTGTCTAAGTCGTAACTGTCGTTAGTTTGAATTTTCAATTAACTCTCTAGAAAACTAGAAAACTGGGAAATTGAATCTCTTTTCTGAATCCTCACCAAAATAGAAAGTCTTGCCCTATCCGTATTCAGAGACAGGAAAAGAAACATTATAAGCACCTTTACACACTCAATATTTGCCATTGTCATTGCCAGTCCAATGTAACGTCGTATATTAGAAAAAGCTCTTTTTTTGTTAGTTTAGTTGTCCGGGACAGTTTCAATTCTCTCTCTCTACAAAAGTTTATACAAACATGCATTCCTTTTATGAGTTTGTCAAGTCGAGAGAGAATGGCTCGTACGTATATAATTCTCATGAGAAGTATTATTGTTGTCCCCACAGTAAAGACGAAAAAGGCTCATTCCCAAAATACGTACGCGAGTCTTCTCCAACTCGAGTCAACGTCCGGTATTATAAATTTTCTCTGTCGACTTTTTCCGGCAACTTATTGTTGAGAATGTATGAGGATTTTTAATGGACAATATATCTCTACAACTAGTGGTAACTGTACGGAAAAAGGGGGAGAGAAAGATTTTCTCAAAAATGTAACCGAATCCTTGTGTGTGTAATCGCCCATAGTGAAATCCAAACCTTTTACCCATATAAAATTTATACTCTCTCCCCCTCTAATCTCTTTCACCAAATTCCAAAATCTGTTCAATCCAAAAAATACACTCCATTCATTACATATACTCTCTCCTTTTTTATATAAAAAAGAATTTGACAAAAATAAATCGTATAAATATGTCTCTCTCTCTTGTGTCTGTACCATTATCATAATATAAAATTTAATTTACATAATAACGGTCCAGGTCATGACCTCTTAATCAGGAGAGTCAATTTTTTTAAATTTACAGACATAAAAAATATTTTGATAATAAATTCTCTCTGGCTGTTACACGTTAACAAATTGGTTTGAGGAAACTGGAGAAATTTGGACGAGGGCTAATTATGTAATCCGTACACAAGAATATTAGCTCTTGTATAATTAGATTTGACAGGCTCTTCTCTCTTCTCTATGGCTTGGAGGCAGAGGGGAGGGAGGATGGGAAACAATGAAAAAGATGAAATGATACTGGTAGCCTCTATTTTTTGAGAGTGGTTACATTCTAGAGACAGAATGAGACTCTCAATATTCGCCCAGCTGCTACTCTTAGAGTCAAATGAAATGCCCCCATTACTCACCACCAACCAAACACAGAGACAGAGAAAAAGACAGAGGAGTGCTTAGTTATTAAATAAATTCTTTCCGGCTCATCTCTTACCCCGTCTCCATAGTTCCATGTGTAGAGGAGCAAAATGGGAAAAAGGAGGTACGGGTAGAAGGGATGTAATCAGCTGTAATATAATATACATGATATATTGTTCTCCACTCACAAACATGACAACACCCTGAGTAAACAGACTGCCAAAAATTACATCTCTATAACCCAACGTCCATACATAATGCAAAATAGAAAAAAAAAATAGTAGACATATCATCTTTCTCTAAAATTTCCTTCTTTCCACTCAATTCCTCCAGTTTCAGTTCCAGCTCATAAATCCGAATATAGTTTCATTTATTCATACCTTTATTACTCCACCTTGACGCCACAATTTTGTATACACCGAGAGAAATGGATGGGAAAACATGTTCAAGGTAGAAAGAGAAAAGTGTAATCTCCAATTTTCTTTTCTTGTTATTTTATAACCTTCAACATGGTTTATGAGTCTAAATGAACGTTCAATCGTGGAGCTTATATCAAGTCTCTCTCTCTTATTTTAACTGTAGACAGTTTTCTCTCCTCTCACCTTTCATTTTCTCATCACAATTTCATGTCCCCCTCTCTTACTTTCTCCTTTTTATGTACAGGTCCCCTTGGATTATCAACAAAACATTTTCATTTTGGAGTTTTAGTGGGAAAAACTAACACAAAAATAATGCAGACATTAGGATGTACCATTTTAGAGTAAAAAATGTTGTGCAATATTTTTTACAGTGTAATTTGAATACCTTGGTTGCATTGGGGGCATTTGTACTCGTACATTCTCTTACCTTTTTAAATGTTTTATGAGAGCCGCAACTTAATTTAGTTGGATACAGGAGGGACTCTTTAACTATGTACAATTACATTCCAAGACAAAATTCATGTCGTAAATAAATTAAACAAAAACATTTTTCTCTCTCTTTGTTCCATTCTCCATCTTTAAATCATGAGAGTTAACAATCTTATTATTTTTATGGAAGAGCCGGCTTTTAATTAAATTTTGTACATATTTATTCAATAAAAAATTTATATTTTCATGTAAAATGAAACCTATGAAAGGTGACGAAATAAATAAAATGGTAAATGAAACAATTTCTTTTTTGAAAATTAGAGGTCAAAATAATTTGACCTAAATAAATGTACAATTTACACAACATATGTATGTATTGTATACGACGTAACAAATTATTTTATTTTATTACTTTTGGAATAAAATGACACATAAAATTAATTTCGCAATTTATTTGTTTTTCTTATTACAGGTAACTAGTAAATTTTTAATAATTAAAATATTCAAATTATATGCTGAAAATTAATATTAGTATCAATTTGATTGTATGTAGTTTAAATATTGTGAAGTATATTTTTGTACATTATTTTAATACCACAACAAGTTTTTAACAACAAATTAAAGATTAATTTAAATATCTTATTTATTTTTTAATCAATGTTATAATGGACAACAATGAACAATAAACTTTTTTTCTCTTAAAACATGAATTTGATATTAATTAGTCTCTATAATTTACTTTTTTTCAATTATTTACTAATAATTAACTACAGGTACTATATAATATTAAGGTTTACTAAAAATATTAAACTTAAGAATCACAGTATTTAAAATACATTTAAAATCTACCTCAATATTATATTTATCATGTATCTGTATTTATTAAATTAATTAGGCCCACAAATTTTTATTTTTTTAAAAAGTCCAGCCATACCAGAACCAGTTCTAGACAACAACCAACAAGTATTGGATAGTAATTATACTTAATCTGTATGATTTTTTCAATAAATTAACTAAAAAACAAGGATAAATGTTGTTACAAGTTAACATTTGTATTTTTTTTTGTAAATTGTACTAGTACACTGTACTAACGTAATTGTATGTAATATCAAAAAATGTGCATCAGACTTTGACACTTAATTACTTTTCAAAGTAACATGAAGACAAGAAAAATTAAAAACTTTTGCATTTTCACACAAAAAAATATCATTTTAACAACATGTGCCATGAGTACAGTACACTGTAGAAAAAAAAGTTTTTTGTTCAAGAAAATATTAATTAAAATGGAGGAAAATCCAAGTCCCCTCTCTCAAAATGGAAAAAATGGAGAAAGTTGGGAAGAGAGAGTGTGTGTATAACCTATAAAACGTGGGTGGTTGGTGTGTATGGATACAAAATGTTGAACTATTGAACCACATAATAATTGAGTTGAAGGAGGGAGAGGGGAGGGGGGAGGAGGGAGACAAAGAAAAGGGAATAAAAACGTGACTTTTGTGTGTGTGTCAAACATATGTTTCTATACTGGAGAATTCTAGTCAGAGTGCGGTGAATGTTTCGAGTCGGTTGCTATTAAACTCTAAATCAGCACTGGTAATGTTTGCACTGGACTGTTTCAGATGAGGATTGTTTTTACCCATGGCAAAAAACTTGAGTCGCTCCATTTGACCAGCCAGCTTCTGTAATTCTTCCTGTATGTACAGTCACAAACACACAATCAGAATAAGACACAACAAAACAATCGAGACTCCATACAGACAGAGAGAGAGAGAGGCAACCACATTTGTGTTCAATGTCCTGGAATATAAATACTTGACGAAAAACAACAAAATACAAAACAACCATCTCACTTTCTCCCTCTCTCTCTCTATTTTCATGCTTCAAAGAATCCGTACTCACAATAGAGCATATTTTAACTTGGATTTTCTAACCACGAGAACCCAAAAGCAGGGAAAAAAGCTGTACATATATGTACACAATGTATACATATACATATTGATATAGAAGGTACTCATATAATCAATGCATTTCAATTTAAACTTTGTTTTCCCCCTCAAAAAAAAGAAAAAAAAATTCAAACAAAAAAAGGAATGACAATGTTAACTGAATCCATATAAGCAATCTAAACGTAATTATACACAGAGGCTGTGTTATGAGTCATAGGGGGATTGGAGAGAGGAAATGAAGAGAGAAAAAAAGGAAGAAAAACAAGTTTTTATGTATTGAGTTAATAACAAGAGAAAGAAAAGGAGAAATTAGAAGCAAGAGAAAGTGGAGAAAGAATGGTATTAATTTCTTAGTACTTGTTTTTTTAAAAAAAGGAAATTAGTTTTTATTGCCATACAAAAAAAAGATGGCTACTACTTTCACTACATACGATAGATACGGCATAAAAAATAGTTACCTTGAGTTGTTGATTCTCTTCAGCCAGGTCAAGTGTATCGTGGCCAAATCCATTGGCAGAATTGGGCATTTCTTTCAACTCTTTAGGCTTTCCCCAGAGTACACAATAGAGCTGGAAAATACGCACAGCATAAAATCATTTATTTTTTACCATCTCTCATCTAATACTCTAAAGCACGTCTCTCTCTCTCTACACAAAAAAAACAAAAATATTCTACAAAGCCTTTCTCTTACTTTCATCTTTATACCTAACTCTACCAATTTACTCTAATAATTGATTCGACACACACACTTTCTCTTCTATAATTTTCACCAGTTTTAGTTCCTCTCAAAGAATTTTCATAGAAATCTTTTTTTTTCAAGGGGAAAAGGCTTAATTTAATTTAATTTTTTTTAAAACAGTCAATCTCAAGAGAATAACTTGTAACAAAAAAAGTAGGACTATAGCCTACTTTTTTTTAAAAAAAAATTGGGTTAATTAAAATCCTTTGTAGTAAAATAAAAGACTTTCTCTATTACATAAATTACAAATACTCTATACGTTAGATCCCCTATAAACTTCCAACTAGAGAAGGCAGCAAAAGAGAAAGAGACGATAAAAAAGAATAAAGAATTTTGTAGTCTTTTAATCCCTTTCACCAACTTTCCCTATTCTTTCTTTTTCTCTAGGACTTAAAAAAAGTAACAAATAGATGCATCCAATTCTATAGAAAAGTGAAAGTAAAAAAAATGAAAAATAAATTGTTACCTTGCTTCCAAACACAAAAGCAATAGTTAAAGTTGTACTCATTTGTGTTCGAATAAATGCAAACAGGTACTTAGTATCAGGCCCAGCATTAGGGAGGATGGCAAGACTAAAAAGAAAGTCACATGAAATTATTTTTAAAAAAACAGAATTTAAAATATTCATTCAACACTTAATTTAACATTAAATTCTGTACAAAACAAGTAATAAAAATAAAATTAAGATAATAATTGTAAAAAGAAAGTCATAATAGTACAATAGTATAGAGAAAGAAAGGGAAAATGTAAATACAAAAAAAGAGAAAGAAAGAAATTAGTCTCAAGTGCCCATCCGGAGAAATTTAGATTTGTAAAGGGAAAGTCAAGCTCCTTGAGAAAACGGTGAGTACTCATTGAGTACAATGCCAATGATGAGAAGACATGAAATGTTAAAAACAAACAATTCAAACAAAGATTGTGTACTTTCATGTAGTGCTGTGGTAGTAGGAGTGGAGAAAGTGTCATAAAATAGGACTCTAAGGAGTAATGAGAGTTGTAATGTTTTAAAAGTCTCACCACTTGACTCAGAAACTTTCTCTCTCTCTCTCTCATATCATATGCCAAGAGTGTCACATAATCCCTATGAATACTCACAAGACATTGGCTGCATTTTCATTGGGAAAATATCTGGAGAGGAGGAAAACCTCAATTCTCGCTCTCAAAACTCTATTTGCCTAGACTAAATTTTTCATGGGATTATATCACTAATGGTCTACGTATAGGAGAGGATGGAGTAGAATACCGAGTGTAATTCACTCTCTCCCCTTCCTTACAGATCTATCCCAAGATTCCCATGTGGCAAACCTGAGTTGACTGTGTACAGATGTAGACTAGTACACTCTTATGGTTTAGAATAAGAAAAGATTATACTTAAAATATACCGTATATCATGTAACAGTGAATCCTAACATTTTCACCAGAAAGAGACAACCAGGAAAGGTCGTACGTAAGTACATTGTACAAAAAAAGTACAACGACTTGTGCCAAAACCAACTCCAGCTTCAGCTTCAAGTAACGACAATTTCGATTGGTAATGGTGGTACATCAATGGCATGGCACAGAGTGAAATCACATCGTCAGTTTCATCTTGAGAGAGAGATTTCAAGAGGAAATGGAAAATACATTACCGTTGAATTATGTACATGCATGTCTTCTCATAGAGAGAGAGAGGGAAATGCTGATCGGTTGGTTATATTTAAAGGTATATCTTTCTCCTTATATGGAGAAAGTATTTGGAGGAAAGATGGGAAAGGGATGAATGGTAAAAATTCTTGGGCTTTTCCGCTGCTTCACTAACTTTCCCATTGGCACAGAAGAGACAGAGAAATTGGAGAAAGTAAGATTTAAATTATTCTACTCACTGTAGGGCCACCATAAGAATATTGATGCCAGCGATGTTGTAGATCGAGTAGGAGATGAATTGAGCGTCTGGATTTTCACGTATACGGTAACACAGGAAAACACCGTAACTTAGAAATATTACTTCTCCCGTGGCCAGAGCGTGATCCCACCTATAACATTTATAACATTCCCTCTCATAAGATTTAACATTAGTCACTTTCTCCCCCCCCTCCTCCTCCTTCTTTCTCCTATCAAAATACAATCATCAAAAAAATCTTGCTCCTCTCTCCAAAAGATTTATTTTCCATGTGGACATGTCATCCCTCTATAATTTTCAAGTGTTTAAATTTACTCTCTACATGTCTCTCCATTTAATTTTATTGGAGTTAAAAAGAACATGTTTTATTTGAATACGTGACTCCCATTTTATTATATTTTAATTTATCTTTAAAGAAAGTGACATGAACAATATTATTTCTTAGTGTAAAAAATTGAAAATTAACGTACCAATTGTAAATACATTGAATGAATCGTTTCCCATCCATAGAAAAAATCGTTTCAACTGTTGGAGGATCAGATAAAGTCCAAGTGAAGAGATACAAAAGCATTATCACCATTATGGGACTCATCCAATGGAGTAAATGTTTTTCAGTCAACTTGATTTTATGTGCTGACTTGACACGAAATGTTAGGTACACTCTGAAAATTTCAATAAAATATTTTTTTTAATATTATTTGCAGTCTCCAAATTCATATTTTACAGGTAAACTATTTTTTTTATTATTTTATTTCACAATAGTCCTTCTAAATAAAAGTTACCAATAAATTCGTTTCCATTTTTTTTGAAAAAAAAGTTTTCTAACAATTTGACACTTATTTTATCCGTATCAATTTTATTGCTTTCTCTCTCTCTCTTTCACTAAATGCTCAGAGAGAAATGAAAAGGACAACAAAAATAAAATATTGCCTTCAACAATTTTCTCTTTTCAAAGAGAAAGTCACAATAGACATTTCAAATAGAGCAAGGAGCAAGTCAAGTGTATATTATCTGTAGTATGTGTAGATACACGTAAAAAAAGGTAAAAAATAAAGTTTTTTTTTCAAAGTAGAGAAACGTGTCAATGGAATTTTATAAAGTTTATTTCTTTTTATATATTACAAACTATTTTCAAAAAAATTCATATCATACTTTGTATTACATGAAAAGTTTATTGTTAAAAAAATAAATATCAAAAAAAAAAAGAAATATATTTAATGTCAATATTTATTCTTTGAAAAAAAAGTTTTTTTATTGTAAAGTATCATAAAGAATTTTTTTGAAATAACAAAAAATAAATTTTTATTAAATTTAAAAATAAAATACTCACCGACATAATTTCATGTACAGAGCCGTATAAGTTATACAAAATCCCAAATGTCGTGTCCACTTGACGGCAATACATGACGTAGTTGTGAGAATTGGAAAGAGAGCGACCATCTGTACAATACAATAGTTAAAAGAAAAATTCAATTAATTTTAACAATTACCACAGACCCACACACCTTGTTTTAATTTGTATAGAGATTAAATCATTTCAATTGAGAAAGATTCTTTAATTGATTTTTACTGTTGAATGATTTCTCATAATTAAAAGTAAATTTAAGTCTCCTCTGTAAATATTCGATTCTGTTTTTTTCATTGTTAATTCTTTTTTTCTTTGATGATTTAATCACACAACTTGTTGATAATCAAGTAGAAAAACACAATGAAAAGATAAATATTTATTTGTGTCTTTTTGCGATTTTAATTAAAACGACTAAAGACTAGTTAAATAAATAGAGTTTTTTTGTAATATTTACGCTACATCAAAAGCTCTACTTGTTGGTTGAGATTTAAAATAAAGTGTTGGATTTAAATTGATTTATTTCATCTTATTTTACCTCCGTGTACATGATGATACAGCCAACGAGAACAATACAGTGGAAAATGGGCGAGGAAGACTAAAAAGAACAAAAATTTAAATTTAAAATTCATTTCTTATTTAGAAAAACAATAGAAAACATTAATTTTATTATATTTTATGTAAAAAAACCTTAAGGACGGGAACACGACGATATTTGTACACAATGAGAATAATTCCAGCCGTACAAGCAATGCTCACCATTGAGACACTTAATAGTCCAATTCTAATTCCAAAAAAATAATAAAAACATTTTAATAACAAAAATATTTTATTTTACAATTTACAATGTGTTCCCACTCTCAATATTTTTTCTGTCTCTTTTATTTTGTATCAAAATTTTTACAATATTCATTCATGACGACGTTAATAAAATCCCAAATTTTCTATTCCCCAAAGATTTTTTTCCATCTCATTTCTTATTCTTTGAACAGACACAAAAAGAGAGAGAGAAAGTCTTTCCAGGAGATGAAAATAATAAGAAAATTGGATTTTCTAAAATTGTGAATTCTGTCATCTTTTCTCTCTCTTTTTTTCCAAAAAATCCCATCATGAAAGGCTTAGCAGAATATTTGTTATGTATTATGATAATAGACGGTGAGAAAAGTAGGAAAAAAATCATTTTTATCTTGTAGAGGTTTTTTTTATGAGACAAAACCCACACAATAGAATACAAGGCATGACATTGCATTGCTTTCTCTGGTGAAATTAGAAAGGGAGTCGGATTTTTAGAGAATTTCTGGTCCCGCACTTTCCTCGATAGAGAGCATGAGAACGAGGGTGGGAGAATTGACGGTTGTCTTGTCTCACTCGTTTTTGGGGACAAAGATTGAGTGTTTTTTGGCTCCAAAAAGAAAGAGAAAGCGATTTTATGGCACAGAGAGAGAGAGAGAGAGGGGGGGGGAAAGGGGTTAAGAATTTGTTTTATTTTTTTGACCTAACCGGAAAACCCAACTAATCTCAGCGAGGCAGCTTTCTCCTGTATTGCAATTTGGACATCCTTCAGGGCAAGGCTTGCATGACACGGTATCGTAATAGGATCTCATTGATGGCAAGGATTGGTTCTCCAACGTCTGTCCAATTTCCGAAAGCCAACACACTGGAGACGTATAAAAAAGAGCCCATCACATCAATGTACCATCTTTAATGTATCCACAATAAACTACACAACAAAAGCCAATATTACATGTCAAGTGTCACTTTCCCTTTCTCTTTCTTCATGTTGAATACCCGCAGGTATTCTTGGCTACTTTTTATTTGTGTATTACATTTATTACATATTTAAATGGTTGATTGAGAGTTAGGGAAAATGAAGTGACATTGAACAAGAAAAATAAATAAATAATTTCAAGTACACTCTGCCATGTCTCCAGGTACAGAATTATTCCAATTTGGACGAAGAGCATAAGAATTTTCAACACATTGACACTCATAGCTGCTCTGACGCCATCGACGTCCTTGACTAAAATGGCACTGTCAAAGTAAAAAATAATTAAATAAACTTAGAATAAATTGACAATAATTTATTAATTAATTTAATTTTGAAAATTGGTTTAATTTAATTTTTTTTCGTACTGTCGTGCTATTTCTATCACATTTGTGCGTTCCTCTAAAAATATGAAGAGGATTCTCAGTCGATTCTTTTTCCTTTTCTTCTTCACTGGCATAGTCACACTGATTGATGTCGTAGTGGGAGAGATCTACGTCGAAACTTATGATCCCATAGATTCTGAAATAATTAAAAATAAAATAATTAATTTAATAATTAAATAAATACATACAATAAATTTTATGAAATATTTTGTATTTATTTTTAGTTGTTAAAAACTTACTTGGACGATTGATTGTACATGAGAAATCCAGCAGTGTATGATATGAGGAAACTACCCTCAACAGCATCTTTACAAAGTCTTGTGTCATCTTCTGTATCATATTTGTAACCATTTTCTTGACTTTGATTAGTAATTCGTTTACCTTGCTCTCTCTTAAATTTATTTCCATTACGTTTGTAACTATTGTCATCTGGGATAGAACTTGCATGATTGTTGCCCCCACCACTTCCGCTTCCACTTCCGCATAGAAAATAAGGCCAAGTCCAATGACCAAATTCAGGAGCAACAAGACCTCCATTTAATTTATGATGACTACGACCATCCAATCCATCTCCACCACCTCCAGGGCTCTTAAAATTATGATCAAGTCTCTCTTGAAATTTAGGATAGTCTGAAAGCGGGGGTTTGAGAAACCATGGAAAATTTTCTACTTCTCTTTCTGTCACATTGATCAATTGAATGTCTTCTACATTGACCATTTTATTTGTTTGTACTGGAGAAAAATCTTTATTTTTTACACTGTACAACCAATGTGATTTTATATTATTACGGGCTGAAAAATAGACTAAAAAACGAACTTGGTGGACTTGAGACACTGATTGTATCGCTTGTAAAATACTTGCAATGAGTGGAATTTCATCTGTGAAAGAAAAAAAAGAAAATGAGAAGAAAAATCATTTCATCATAATAAATTATTTTTTATAACTCATACAGTACAGATATAAATGTTCATTTAATTGGTTTTTCTTGTTCCTTTTTTTTTATTTTCTACATCTAAAACACACTCAGAAAACTTACCATTGCTTCTCTTGGGAGCATCTTTACTCTTCCAACGATGAACAAACGAGGCTATCAAATCCACCTTTTCTTTAGCCAACTGGGCAAAATTTGGATTGGATCCAACGGCCACATTTGGAAAAAAACGATGATCCATTGTTGAAGTAGTACACAAAGTTTCATGGGAACAGTCTGAGATTCCTTCTATCACTTTCAATTGTTCTGTCAACGCTATCATCTGTAATTAAATTTAATAGTATTTTTTATCTTTATCAAAATCATTTTTCTCTCTATCATTTACCTATAGATGTATACGTGCACACATTTTAAAAATATAATTTAAAAAAACCTAAAAAAACAATTATTATTTACATCTGTATAAAGTTCTACCCAACTTTCATTTTTATTTTCCAAAAGAAGCCAATTCAATTTCTATTTCTATATATAAAATTCAAGGATAGTCTCTACAGGACAGAATTTAATAAGTATATTAAATTTCTTTCTTTGAAAATGAGAAAAAAAATAATCAAGAAATTCAACTTTGAGTTTATATTTAGACAATAAAAAAATAAAGAGAGAGAAAAAAATAAACAAAATTTTCTCCTCGAGTTTACAAAAGTTATCGATTATATACAATTTTAACTCGAAATCTCTCTCGACCACAGCACAGGTGTGGAAAGAGATTGACATGAGAGTAAAAGTAAAAAAAGACGTGAGATCCATGGTGATTTCCTTGAGTAAGTAAAAAAAGAAGAAGAAGAATAAACTTCACATGTAATATGCATGTATGTACATACCTTGTTGTCATCAATAAGATTTTGAATAGAATCTGTCGTGGGTTGATGGTGGTTGTCAGCAGTGGACATGTCAGAGGACGAAGCAAGGATCGATGCACCCACTATCCAATAATAACTCACCATCCACAGTTTATTTGAAGGATTCACCCTCGACGAAGAGAAGAAGGCCATTGTGCTTTCTCTTCCTTTTATATATTTTTTTTTACTTTTCTTCTCCTTATTCTCCCCCCTCTCTCCTTATTTCCTCCACAAAATTGAGCATGGATGGGATGCAAGCAATCCAAGTTAAAGTTAGTTAAGCTTGTTTTGAAATTTTGTCACGGCCCTCAAACATTCTGTCCATTCCTAGCCATACTTTCTCCTCCTTCCTTTCTCCTGTCCACAATAAACCATGAACCACAGGGAGACACAACACATACACACACACAGAGTTCACATGTACAAGATACACCGGTCACTTTTCCCACGCTGAGAAGGTGGACGGTCACTTCCTTGTTCCTTTGGTCTCTGGAAATAAACAAGAGAGAAAACAATATGTATAATGAAATGCAATTCTTTTCACTAAGAGAAAAAAACACGTAAAACTTTCTCTCTCTCTCTTATCTCTTCTACGTCACTTTATACTCCCATTGTTCTTGTCTTCATAAAAAAAGTGGGGAGACAGTTTGGAATTTGAGAGAGAATCTTGAGTAATGTATCTTCCATCTTTTTCTTTAGTCCACCCTTCTCTCTTACTTTCTCCCCAAGATAAAAAAAATTGAGAGAGGCGTGCCCATGGAATTGAAATTGATTAAAGGAGAGCAGACTTTTTGTCTTTTTTCCAAAAAAAAGAGGGAGAAAGGGGAGAAAGCCATTGTTCTAGATAATGTAATAATAGATTACATCTTTTTTATCTCTTTATTTTTTTAACACTTTGAAAATGCAAAATGTGACACCATTCTTCTTTTTAGCATTTATTCCTCTCTCTCTCTCCCTTTCCCTTGTCAATTGTGTCGCGAGTCAATTCAATCATCTTTTGTGTCGAAAAGACAGAGAGAAAGACGTGTCAACGAATGTAATGAGAATGAATGACATTTGGGTGATCTGTAATGAATTTTAGTTGTTGTGTGTGTCTTGTATTATTATTTTTTTATAACAATTTTTATTTTATATTCCAAAACATAAAAAAGACAACTCTCCATAATTTACGTCCATTTTCTTTTACTACAACTCCAAAGTCATAAAAAACAACAGAGAGAAAGTAAGGCCAAATGTAGGGTTAGAGGAGAAAAGAAACAAATAAAATTTTAAACTTTTCCTTCCTCTCCTCGTCATTATGAATGATGAGCAGAGGGAATTTTATGTTTAGACAAATATTTTATAGTCAAGAAATAATTTTTTTTTCATCACCATTTTTCTGCTGTACTAAACAACTTAAACATAACAACTTTCATTTTTGGTGTAAAATTTGTCCTTGTAAAAAATTTGTTGGTGACAATATTTTAGTTTTTAAAAAACAAGAAAAAGCGACTTCTTTTTGAAAGGGAAATTATAATTATTATTGTTTTATGAATAATCATAAAATAAAACCATTTTTTTAAAATGAGACTCACACTTCTACTCAACTTTCTCCTTGTGCTCCCCTTGACCTTTAACGCATGCTCTGTAAAACCTTGAGACTATTTTGTGCAAATTGTGCCTTGGCATAGAGACGAAGGTCAAGAGAAAGAGAAAAAGGGGGGGGGGGTTTAGAGGTAATTTGACTGTAGAGAGAAAGCATCGTAAATTAAAGCAAGAGTCATGAGTAAACGAAAAAGAGAGAGAAATTCCTCATTTGACTACCCTCACGACGCTAACAATTTAGGAAGAGAAATGAGAATCTCATTTTATTTTTATTATTGACCAACGAACCATGCCCCCTTTTTGTTTTATTTCTTCCTCTTTTTCATTTTCATTTTTATTTTTCAGGCTAAAATCATTAAAGTGGAATAAACTTAAAAATTCACTTTAAAAAAGTGTTTTTATCATTTCCATAATAATTATTTTCGAAATATTGAATATTATAAAAAAATAAATCTGTTTACAAATACCATCGTCAATGAAATATTATTTTGCAAGCTAAAAAATATTTTTTTTATGGATGATATATTTTATACACTTGATCACCAAAGACTCATCATATTTTATATTTAAAAAGGGAAAAAGGGACGGATGGGCATTCTGACTTGGATAAATTGGGGCATTCCATTTCATCCGTGCCAAAAAAAAGTTCACCTCTTTCTACTTTCTCCCTCTCTCTCTCTCTCAATATTTTTGTGTGGAATGGACTTGTAAACGTAAGGGAGGGAGACGATGGGATGGCTCATGAGCCATCACATGACCACATATTTTCCATATTGAGAGGACTATATAAAGCACACTCCCTCATTATTATTCTTATCGTCTTTTTCCTTCAACTCCCAACGTCTCTCTCTTTCTTTGGCTCTGTTCTATGTGAGGACGTTGAAGGACTGATAAAAATTAAATTTCCGTTTTTTGTTCTACCCAAATCTCTAATCTTTTTTTATTACCCTCTTCTTCTATTCTTGTCATCATAATGACTTGAGATCAATAGACATGTGCACCCAGAAATGAGAGAGAGAAGTATGATTAACAGATTCAATATAATTTTTTTTCTATTAATGCTTCTTTCAAATAGAGAGAGAGAGAAAGTTCAATTTATAGGAAAGCTTTTTCATTCATTTCTTTCACTCCAAATTAAATTCAATTAAGCCCATTTTTTTCTCTCCCTCTCTCTCTTTTTCTTCATTCTATTCAATAAAATCGATATAAGTATAATATAAAAAAGTCGCTAAAATGATCCCAAAAAATTTCTATTCAAAAGTCTTTCTACTGGTAGACGAGAGACGAGTATCTGTATCTGTAAAAAATATTTTTTTTGTTGAAAAATGAATGGGGGTTAAAAAAGTTGTAGAGAATTTTAGTTTAAAATAAAGAGAATGTGCAATGCAGAATGCATGTCTTTAGTTTAAAAAATTTCGTTTGTTCCTAGTACACAAATGAGAGTAAAATATCTCAATCTAAAATTAAATGGCCAAATCACAAATGCTGGTTTTTCAAAATGAAGAGTTTTCTCATGTAAATTTTGTATGTATATTTATTTTACTGCTCTTTTTTTATCTTGTATCATTACTCCTCATGCATGGTTCAATAAATACACCACGAGAGCTTTGACCAGTATATTTTACATATTCAAATTGGAAGGTCTTGAGTAGACTTTCATCAAAGTGAAAGTTTTTCCCTTTGTCACGCTCTCATGAATTTAACTTTCTCCATTTACTCTACACTCTCCACAAGACTGACCACATGAACGAAATGGAGGTTGTAGGCTATTTGGAATATTTTCACTTTCACTTGGAGAGAGAGAGTTTAATTACGTACGTATGTTGTAATGTTGCGTTAGAAGGGAGGGAGACTTGAAAGTAGAGTGCAATAATTATAAATATGTAATTACAATGTATTTATCCAAAAATTTCACAAACTCCCTATCTCTCCTCCTCCATTACCAATTTTCGGGTCTTTTTTGCCCCTACATGTAATAATTAATAATAATGTTGGAATTCACAAGTGAGCACCCAGATGTGTCATTTAATTTAAATGAAAAATAGCTGCTCTCTCTCCTTCCTAACCGAAATCACCAGAACCAGACTTGCTTGAGTTTTTGATTGCTCCGTCTAATTTGTGTGTATACACATAGACTTGAGAATTATGAGAGAGAAAGTTCCACATCAAATAAGTCGATCAAAGATCAAAAAGAAGAGGACTGAGGGTCTTAGTACAAGAGAGAGAGAGAGAGAGAGAGAGAGGAAGGAAAGAGGAGGCTTAAGTAGTAAAGAGGAACCACATTTTGATAGTCATGTGTCGGAATATTCGGTCCTTTTCAAGCCACTCGTAATGTAATTACTTTAATACGATTTTGAACCTAGACGAAAAGAGAGAGAGAGAGAGTCTTCTCCAGTGGAGGACATTTAAAGTAAACGGAAGGAAATTAATGACAAAGCGCAAACGTCATGACAGTTTATAGCCCATTTCTATAGTTGAACCAAACTCGACCAAGTTTTTACAACTCATTCCCACTGTCTCTCTAGTGAGATGAGAAATTTCCAAATGTCTGTGATTCTCTGACTCTTGAAAATGGAATGGAGGAATGTTGTAACTTGTAAAATTGTTTTTCAACACAAATTCAACACCCCTTGGGGGGCTAAAGACATGGACTTGTCATGCATGCGGATGGGTTATTATGTTTGTATTATGGCTTTCCACTCAACAAACACAGACAAATATCCCAGTCTCCACTGTGCCCTCTCCACATTGACCAACTCTCCTCTATTCCTTCTACACATACACAAACACTATTACATTTCCCATTCATCAACAACATGAACTAAACCACGAGGAGGGGGAGAACAACCGGAAAGGATTGAATTGATTCCATAGAGAGACAGAGAAAACTATCCCTCACAAAAAATTGCTTGTAGTTAATTTATATATAATCATAATTACTCTCCTATTCCCTCCTCTACTCAATTTTGTTGACTTTCTCACTCCCACTTTCATGTCCTGTCATCTGTGACGACATTTATTTCTTGAGATTTTTTTTTACAAAAGAAAGAGAAAGTAGAGAATTAAATCTAATTTCTTAAAAAATCATTAAAACACACTTGACCTTGAGCTTGACTTGTGACATTACATATAATTGCGTAATATTTAATGTTTAATTTTCAATTAAAAAATCTCATCACTTTTAATACCTCAATAAGAGTAACTAAATTGGTATAATTTTTAAGGTATGAAATTTATTTTAATTAAATTTAATATCCTTTCTATTTAAATTTAAAAGAGAAACTACAAACAAAAAAAGAGAAAGTGCTGACACGTCAAAAAAAAGTTGATTATGCATAAAATCCTTAATCTTACAAAATCTTGAATAAATTACATGACACAAAGTCGAGTCTACAAATAGAATCTTTGTGTTAAGTTTTACAATTTTGAAATGGTACAAAAAGCAATTTTACGAGTACAAGAAAGAAAGTTCTTTGGTCCTTTTCTCTTGTGTTAAAAATTTAAATTTCTTGAGACATTTCTCTTCTCTCTTTCTCTCAACGAGAAAAATAAAATCTCAAAATTGTTCAATTACCCAAACCCCTTTTAAATATTTTACATTTCACATTACCCAAAAAATATATGTCAACTACAGACACACAGCCACGGTCACATATGGTCCATGAATTTATAAAAGTGTAGAATGTAGCGTGTAGAATATCGGTAATTGTAGTAAGAAAAAAACTTATTTAATTTAAAATTACTGAGAAATAATCCGCATAATCAAATTTCCTTTTCTCTTTCTGTTTCTGACTCGAGAGTTTAATTGATGAAACCCTATAAATTTCAATTGTACGTTGGCCATTGAAATTGAACACAAATCTAAAGATAGAGATGAAGTAAATAAATAACCTTGAAAAATGAAAAAAAAACAATTTTGTGTTCAAGTCTCCAACTCCAAAGTTGGGAATATACGAAGCGACTAAAAGGAGGAGGAGGGAGACTGTCAACTATTGGATTGAGGTAGTAGTAAATTCTCAAGTGAACGGAAGAAAAGTAGACAGAGTTAACGAAAATCCTTGTTTATATCTTTTACCCCCCAGCCTCTATTTTTTTCTCCCCTTCATCCTCTTTCTCTCCTCATTGGATTTTTCTGGGATGGCTGGACTCTTTCCGGGACTCGGTTTATAAGAATCTACTGATAGTTTCTAGTTCCGCCTCACTTAAGACGTTGTACTTCTTACTTTGTGAGGACTAGAAAGAAGGAAAAAAAGAATTTGTATCTGTACATACATATAAGCTTAACTTTGTTGGCATATAGAAAAAAAAAATTGTATTGTAACACAAAAGTGTACATACACACTATGACCCAAATCTATAGTCTCCCCCTTCTCTTCCCTCTCCCTTTGCTTTTGCACTAACATGGTCCTTATCTTTAACCTTAATTCCATAAAAACTCTAAAGTTCTCTTTTAACAACTACTTACCAAAATGGAGGGCACTACAAACGACTCAATGTACAATCCAACTACATGGACACCGCTCAGCCACCATTATTTCCCCCCACTCTCTCCTCTCTCTTTGATGAAAGACAAAAAACAAAAGAGAAATTCCTAGAGAAAGTAGGTATCTCAGGGAAAGAAAAACAATAAAGTTTTCACTTTCATTTTCTACTCAGAGAAAATTAATAGTGAGGACATTGTATGTACCCGAGTTGAGTTTTCTCTTGTTGTTTCTTTCTCTCTCTCAAAAAAAAAACAAAATTTATTCCCTTTTAAGTTACATGATACTCACAAAGTCGGTCGTTAGTGTTGGTACATTTTTTTGTGTACCATTCTAAAAGGTGAATCAAATCATGTTTAAAAAAAATAAAAACAATTTCAATGGGATTTTACTCCCCATAAAAAAATACCGTGGGGAAAAGAAAAGGTCAAGTTGCTCAATTTATTTTAATGTTTTGTTTGTTTTTCTCAAAAAAGAAGAGAAAGTGTTGCAAACGATGGATAGATACACATGAAAATAGAGAATTAAACTAATTGGTTTCCATTTTCACACAAAATTTAAAGTTGAACACATTCAACTTTTTCCCCACTCCTCCCCTACCACCCTCCCCTACTAGCCATATTATTTATGTATGAGCCTAATACTCATTTGGGAGAAAGGGAAAGGGAGTGTCAAAAGATTTGAATTTTAAAAAGTCTCTAAATAATTTACAGTGACAGTCATAATAAATCATAATGATAAATCAAACTTTAAAAAATAAACTGACTACAAACAAATCCTCCCAAATACCAAGAGCAAGAGTACAGACAGAACCTTTCTTGTATCTCTCAAGCGACTGGGGTGCCACAAAAGAGACAAAAATTTGTGTACATTTTAGAGAGAAAGTATATTATAAATATTAACTAAAAGACTCTTGAAATTTTAATCGTTTGTGTGTGCCACAATTTCTGAGTCACTTTCTCTTTTAAAAAGACAGGAATAAAAAATAGTGAAAGTGTTTGAAGGGGACAGGAGGAGGCTTGATAAATGGAGAAAAGGTGAAAGGTTATCTCATCTTTTCTATTTCATGTAACCACTCACGTTACGACGAACACTATTATACAAAAAACTAACTCTCTATTACAATGATAGGGAGACAAGTTTGAGTCTAGAGATTTTGATTTTATCTAAGACTCAAAAACCATTGAAAAAAAATTCCTAAAGAGAAAGCAAGTTAAGGGCTGCATAATGAAACTTGAGAATTTTTATAGTGTCATCAGATGCTCATTTTGAAAATTCTTGTTCAAAAATTCTTGTCCCTTGTCACACCATTAAAGTCTCTTTAACTAAACTTTGCTAATTATTTTAAACCTTGTTGTGTCAGTAAGATTCTGAATAATTTTTACAATTTATTATTATCAAATTAATTATTAAAAATAATTTACATTCTATTATCTGTAATATCATTTAATTTACCTCCACAAAAAAATTAACACTATTAATTGACTTGACTTTTCATGTAAAATTTTTATGATTATAATTAATTCGTTTCATAATTTATATAAAATGTTTCAACTTTCACATCCTCATTGTGGGCGAGTCAGCTCAAGTGAAAAAAAAGTTGGAGTTCATACGAAAAAGATTGAAGTTAAAAATAAAATTTGAAAAAAATTAACATTTAAACTAACAAGAATAATTTGTGTACATGTAAAATTGTAATATTATTTTATTAACTCTTGATTTAAATTTTATGCTCTACAATTTTCTATCTCACAGCATCCAGCACCGGAACTGCCTCAAGTTTATAAACTTTGTAGAGAGAATTGACACAAAAAAATAAAATTATTATTGGAATGAAATTTAAAGAGCAAAGTTCAATTCTTAATATTTTTTTTTTACTCATTTCTAACTTTATATTATTAAATCCATATGCAACTTTCTATGCTTACTTTTGCACACCAAAACACACAAGCAGAGATGAGTACCTCACTTTTTGCTTGCATAATTCTCATGAAAGAGAAAGCGAGAGAGAAGATTTAAATAACTTCCACAGCATCCGCTGACAAGCCCCATCCTTTGAGATGGAGAATATTCATTTAAAAAAAAAGAAAACTAGAGAGAAAGGTCACAAAGTTGTATAGAAAGTAAAAAAAATAATAATTTTGTTTAGCTTTCACTTTCACTTCTCTCCCTCTCTTTTCTCCTATACTAATATTCAGCTTTTAGTAGGAGCTGCAGTGCAATGAAGTATTTATTGTACAAGATTATTTTTTATATTTAACATTGTAAAGATTTAAAAAGTTTGAGTTTGGAAAAAAGAAATACAAAATTTTCTTTTGATATACCCAACACAAAAAAAAGTTGAAAAAAAGTCAAGAATGATCAAAAGACTTTCTCCAGAGTTTTTGAAGGAAGGAAATAATTTTCCATCAATAGAAAGACTAATTTTAGGACAAAATTGTATAGAGAAGAAGGTAGAGATTATAATAGAGATGGGGGGGGGGGCAAGAGAGAGAGAGAGAGTGAATTCATCTAAATTGCTCAATTGATGACATTTAATTATTCATGCCCTTTGGGGGGTAGTAAAATCCTTTGCATCAGACAAAATAGTCTTAACTCTCCAATCCTCTTGTACTTGTACAGGGAGAGAGAGAAAGTCTAAATATAAAAAAAGACTTGTGTACGTGCCTTGTGCCCCTCGGAACTTTTCTCTCAATTGTTTACATTCAGCTTTTCACTAAAATTCATTCCCCTTACACACAAAAAAGAATCTTGTTTGTCGCTTTCTCCAACTCCACAAAATTCACTTTTACACAACATTCACCTTTTCCCTTTCTTGTCAACTTGAAAATATGTTTTAAAAAATTATGCCTTCAAGTGTGTAGGATTTTCATTTCATAATTTATACAAATTATAGACAAAATAGAGAAGGGATTTTTGCCAAAAGAAAACAATAAACTCAAAATTTTATTGATTTATTTGTCAACAAACAAGATGACAATAAAGTGAAATTATTTTGTAGGGAGTAGACTTTGAAAAAGAAGAAAGAAGGAAATGATTTGAGGAAGGAAGGAAACTTTTGTTTTTAATTTGAGTTTGACGACTTGTCAACAACAAGAGTCAGTTTAAAATGAAACAAGAAATTTGACTCAAAACTATACACAAAAACAAAAGATAAACAAGTCATTTAAGTTTTGTGACATAAATTCACAAAACGTCAACGTCACCTTGTCTCCCCTCTCCATGTAGTTTTACTTTGAAAAGTTGAAAATGGTTGACATGAAATAAGTTTGATGTTTGCATTATACACTACAAAATATCCCCGTCTATTTATTAGTATTATAGTCAACACTACGGACTACATAATGTACACAATATAGAAAATACAGAAAAGAGTACATTTAACATGTACACACTTGTACTTGTGAAACATGGTCATGTTTATTTATGCCTGTCCAAACATTAAGAATAGGTTAAGGTCCCCTCTGATGCTCTCTTATAAATGGTGAAGATGGAAAGTCATAAAAATTTGGTAGTGCATTTACACTCTAAACTTTCTCAAGATGCATACAAGTCCCTGGGTTAGGCATCATACATATTCATGGTCATTGTATAACCTAAAAAAATATATACAATAAATTAATCTTCCAGTCTTCTACAGAAGAGAAGGAGGCTATAGGAGTGGGGGTGGTGGTAGGAGGTGCATATGAAATGAGAGCATTTTCTTTTTTGGTAAAAAAACCACATGAATCATCTTCAACTTTCTCTTTTGCATTTCCTCCGCCTCGCATACTTTCTCCCTCTCTATCATCGTCGATATTGTAGTAAATGATGATGGTGCACTTTCTCCATGGGAGAGAGTGCCCCGACAGTATCTCAGAGGTTTATCATGTTCTCCAATGTATTTATAGGCCCAAGAGTGGAATCCAGATTATCCATAGTTGGGTGTGATGAAATGGAAATATGGCGACATAAGCTTGATACGTGTGTGAGTGTCGACAAGTCTTCAATGTACCTACTTTTTCGATAGGTTTCAGCTGTCCCTAGTTTTCATAGCTTTACTCCGTATAAAAACATTCATCATTCTTCAAACAGATTATTTGTCAGCCTACACATCTCCCTCTCCTCCTCCTCCTTCTTCTTCTTATATAGTGGCTAAAGTATATAAAGTAATTTCAAAAATACTTTTGCACACTACACTCAAGGGAGATAAAAATTCCATAAATTTATGTGTACATAAGATGGAAGGAATTTTTCATTAAAATATTCTTCTCTCTCTCTCTGTTTTTTCTTCTACAGATACTTCTCTATATTCCACTTGTCCTCCATATTTATATTTACTTTTTATTACAGATTGACCATGAACTTTTACTCTTCGTTTTTTTATATTATTTTTTTTTTATAAAACTACAGATATGAGTACAGATGATACTCACTTTCTTCCACTCACCACAAACATTTTAGAAAATTCTACTTTCTCCGAATAAAATGAGTAGTAAAAAAAATGTCAATAAAAATAGAATATTAAATTTATTATTATTTCGAGTGTCTTTTGTGTTTTGTGGTCTAAAATTATGATAATTTTTGATTCTAAACAATCCCATTGGAGTGGAGTGGTCTTAATAAACCTCTTTTGTCCCTCTTGAATAAATTTCACCTCATTTATTTTCCTTTCTCGAGGACTTTCTCAGGACATGCTCTTTTAACTTTGGTGCAGACTGCAGGCTACAAACTTGAAAATTTCTTACAGGTTGCTTTCTCTCTCTAAATATTATTTGTGGCTGACTGTCGAAAATAAATGATGGATTAGTTGCATCAACGAGATTCATGCTTAAGCACCAAAATCGATTCTCTATTTTCTCTCCCTCTTTATAAATTATATAAACTTTCTCCCATTTCTCTCTTGCATTATGTATTCAGGTTAAGAGAGCTGGAGGATGAATCATTGTAATCATAAACAGGCAAAACGGGGGGAAATTTTTATCCAAGTCAGGATGATGACGACAACAACATTCAATGATCCGACGGACACAAGAAATTTTTTTTGGATTTAATATAAAACTGACAAATCATTTTTCATCGCTTGGCTTTCTCCACAAAAAATGGGGGTTTACCAATCTTTTTCTCATGCTGATAGAATAAAGTATAAACGGAGATTCATTTTTTTGGGGATTAGACTTTAGGCTTACATAATAAATAGCGATTATCAAGTTTATGATTATGACAAAAAAATACCACAACGATTATCTATAATCATATCCGCACGTTCCAAACCAACTCTCTCTCTCTCATGAAATTATGAACTATGGCACATGGCGAGGAGTAGGAGGATGATGATAAGGAATAATGAAGAGAGGCATGGGGAAAGGATGCGCATCTTTCATTTTCATCTTCTCAAAATTCTTTACACACTGGACTGCCGACTGTACCCAACTACATAATTAGAGAGTGAGAAGACCAACGAGTATCCATGAGAACAAAGACGAGTCCTCAAAATTATTCTTCAGGACTTTCTCTGAGCCCATGTGTGTGGTTGCAATTCATGCAAAAAAGTTTTGTTTCCAACACGAGCAAGAACAATAACTTGCTCTTTTATTCAAATTCAAATCTCTTTTTTTCTTTATTCAAAATTCATGTAGTGATGATGATAGTCTCGAGAAAGAAAAAAATAATACTTTTTCTCTTTTTTTGAATTATTTTAAAAAACATTTTGTAATACACACAAAAAATATCACAGACAAAGAGAAACACAGAGAGAGAAAGTGAAAGTAGGTTAAATTACCAATGCAAAAAACTACAGCAACAGATACTCTGGGAAAATGGAGGATTAGAAAAACAAAAAAAACCGTAATACAATCTCTGAAATGTGAATAGTGGTGAAAATATTCTTTCACTGAAAATGTGCAAAACATTCTTTCCACTACTTTCTCTTTTCTTTTTCTTTCTATTGTACAAAAGCATTTTAGAATAATAATAATTCTTTTTGTAAAAAATAAGTAACAGAATAACTTGTATTATTCACTTGTATTATTAATATTTTAAAAAAAGTATTTTTTCCTAGAAAGTAAAAGTATTTAAATAATTAAAATTTATAATTTCCATAATTATTTACTCTCCCCTCCTCAACAAAAAAAACAAAAATAAATAAATTTATGCAAAGACTCTGCTTTAATTAAATAAAAAGGTAAAATCTGAATAGTATTTAATAGGTCATTCTCATTCCATCTCTAATCATTTTTTAACTCAATCTTCAATCTTCAAAAAAGAGACCTTGGTGACATGACATCATTCTTTGTGCTCTGTGGTTGTCTTCCAATTTTACAAAAGATGTGATGCGTAGATACAAAAAATGAAGATACAGAGAGAAAGTGAAGAGGAGTCTTGTTAAAGTAAAAGTTGACAACCATTTTTTTGTGTACTCATTCAACTCTCTAGCTAAACCTCTCTAGAGTGATGAAATATATAAACATTTTTGAGTCTCTACAAGCCAAATAATAAAATGAAGAAGCCTTTTCTTAAAGGGAGACTCATACACAGAAGAAAACCAGAGCATCAAAATCTTTAACATTTTTTTTTGCTCTTCTCCAACATGTTTTGCTTTCTCTTTCATTCTCATCCTCTTTCTTGTTTTTTCCCCAACCTCTTCGTCCCTCTCGTCTCTTTGAGGGAACACGACCATCTCATTTTTTCTGCTCCTCCTCTTCCAAACTTTTTTTTCAAACAATATAGAAATATATATAATACGTATGTACATATGTATATGTACCTAGACAATTTTTACTCGTTATATTCAACTCCTATAATTTTTTGTATACATGTAAAAATAGAGATACCCCAACCTTCTATTTTTCTTCATTGTGAGTCACTCGAGTTTTCACTCCTACTTTTCATCCATTACAACGTCTAAACCTCTAAACCTCACTGGAGGGAGAAAGTGAATGGAGGAGGGGGAGGGGGGTTTGTGTTTGTCTCTTGATTATATAAAAAATGTCTTTATCCTCCATCCTCCACAAACCAGGACATTCTATTGACTCTATGTATGCACATCCCCATGTACACTTTCTCCACTTTACAATTCTTAGTAACGACCATGTTCTGGCTTTAATGAAAAATCTTCCATCCAACAAAATCTTCTCTCTCTCTCATATTCTTGGCAACTTTGTTCAGTAGAAAGTACAAGATTTTGAAAAAAAAATTGTGTAGTTTTTGTCCTTTAAAAAAATTGTAGTAAAAATCATCATTCATCATCCTCCTCCCTCCCTCTCTCTCTCTCTCCTCCACTTTCTTTTTCGTATTATTTAATTTTAATTTCTCTTCTCTCTCTACTACATTTAATTCATCTCCTGGTGAGTTGACAAGGAGCGACAAGAGTGTCAAGCAAAAGAGGAGTGTAAAAAGATAAGACATTTCATTAAATTAGGGGACGACTTATAATAAAAAAATATATTTAATTTATTTTTTGTTGTACTCTTACGAATGTATCCAACATAAAAAAAAGTTTATATTTTATATGAAAAGCATGTCTCATAAAATAATAATATACATTGTATATATATATTGTACTTTCTCCTTTCTTTTTCCATTGATGACACATCCGCTCATGCTCATAATAACAAAGAAAGACAAGAAAAAAAAGAATTTCTCATCAATGAGAAGAATCCAATTGTTCCTTTGCAATTTTTTGACAATATATTTTTTTATGTACATACTTTCATTATATTTTATCTCTTTATGATGAATAATGGACAAAGTAAATTTATTGATTGGAATTTTGCAAAAAAAAATGTTATTGGTTTTTCTATATCAAATCCCAATTTTTAGCATGCAGTCAACTATAAGTGATGAAAAAATTGTAATTAGAGTCAATGTCAAAACGTCCATAAATTACATGAAAAAAATTGGAGAAAGTACAGCGTTCACCAAAATAATAAAAAAAGAGAGAGGAGGTGAAAGTTGTATTGTTATAGTAGGGACTGTAAATTTGAATCGTGTTGAATTGTAAAAGGAGGTTGAAGATTTAAGTTGTAAAGTTGAGAAAGAGAGAGAGAGAGAGAGAGAGAAGGATGTGTAGACATGATCTTGCCTTTAGTTTCCATGTCATGGAGTTTGTATTCATCTCATTGCCTTTTCCATCAGTCTCTTTCATTCCATGTCCTCCACTTGACTCTCTCCCATGTCAAAGGAGGGACTTTCTCTCTCTCTCTTTCTCTGTATCCATTTCTTGTCTGTGTGTATGGAGACAAGACTCATCATCAATTTATGACCTCCAACCTCTTGACACATTTCACCGTACTTTCATCCCTCAATCGATACTACATACCAAAATACATGTACATGTTCACAATGTGTTCGGCTACATCCCTTAAAATCTCCGCCTCTCTCTCTCTCTCTCTCTTGTCAAGTAATTCGATTTTTTTTTGCTTTCCTTCCATACTTCTTGAGGCATGAAACATGAAAAAGTCTTATTTTCTTGGTTTCTCTCTCATTACTTTCTCCCTTTAAAGCTTGAGGCGAGGAGGTGATGGTTTCAAAATAATGATAAAATAGAGAATCAAAATAAACTCTAAATTTTTACCTCCTTCTCTCTTTCTCTGTAAAATACACAAATTTTTGTTTATTCAAAAAAGGTGTAATTTTCATTGACGTCATTGTCAATTGACAATCTTTTTTTTTCATAGAGAGATGAAATCTTGTGAATAAAGAATACGCAAAAACTTATGAGTTTAATGGTATGAAAATTGTCTAAAAATAATTTATTCAGAGTCAGTTAAAATTAATTAAATCTCTTATTTGTTTCACACGCTTCAATTATAAAAAAATAACTTTCTTTTTTTACTTTGACATTCAAAATCTGACATTTTACTTAATATTTCTTTCCCTCCAAAAAAAACTCAATCTTGTGAGTGTCTCAATTTCTCTCTCTCTCTTGCTTTCTGTTGTCAACTTTGTGTACATTTTTTGTACATGAATTTTTAAAAGTGGACCATTTTTGACACATATTCCTTTCTCTCTCTCTCTCTCTCTCTCTTTTCTTTATATAAAAATATAGACTTGATACACTACACAGTCTATATATTTTTTGATTCAAATAGAAAAAGAAAGTTTTTTTCCTTGTTCAATTGGGTCACCTTCAAAAAGAATTCAACAAGACACTACAAGATTTTTTTTTGTAGTGAAACTTTAGTTACTTTTTTTGGATTGACATTCCTATTGGATTTATGTTCCTTTTTTTTGTTGGGTGTGTGTGTGTGTTCAATTCAACATTGTTGAAAGCTGAATGATTTCCATCTTCCATTCTTTTTTTTTCTTCTTGAACAAAAAAGAAATGTCATCTTTTTCTCTCTTTATTTTTCATTCTTTTATTTTTCTTTTTATACTTACACCTCAGATTGATGTTTTATGAAAACAATCAAATTCAAGAGGCTTCTTTTTTTGAAAAAAAAAATCATTTTTCTATTTCTTATACACACACTTTCACTTTCCAATCTTTTCTCTCCATTCTCCATTCTTTTTTTATTTATTCAAGTTAGACTACATATTTATGGGAATATTTTGAAATTGGAGTTGAAATGATTTTGAAAATGAGATTTGTAATGGCAATTGCAATCCATATTTAATAATCTCAACTTTCTTCTCTCTTTCTCCCTTGTAGAATAAATATAGAAGAATTTATTAGTCTGAAAAGAAAATTTATTCACAAAAAGTCCTTTTTCTTTATTCTTTATTTAAACAAGAATTTAGCCTGAAAAAGAAAGTTGAAAAAATAGTCTGAAAGTATTGATTTGATATTGAATTATATTTTTTTTGTGTTGATTTGACACAAATTTTAAATGCACATTTTTTAGAAAAATAACGACTACTACCTTGAGGCATGTCATAATAAATATAATTTATTTCTATTTAAACAAATGTGTATTGACCATGCTAGTTAATTGAATTAAAATTTAATGTATATTTAATAAATAAATAAAAGAATGTTATAGACATAAAAATTGATTTAAATTTTTAAACATGAATATTTCATACATTTAAATCATTTCACTAAACTTTCTCTTTTCCTGTGTGGGATATTTTAAATGTTGAAATATGGAATTGTCATGTAGAAGTAAAAAGTTGTACACAAAAAAGAAAGAGAAAGTTTCACTTTAACTTGATCTATATGACGAATTTTGTACATGAGAGAGAGAGAGAGAGAGAAAGTTGAATAGTAGATTTTCTTGCTTTTTCCATTTTCGAGTTCATTTTAATGGAGTAATTCTTTAGTGGATTGGTAATGAATAAAATAAAAATGTCCTCCACTCTAACTCTGTCAAAAAAAGAAGAGGACTAGTCAGTAGTCACCATAGTCGTCAACTCGTCTAGAAAAGTGTGTCTCCATGTCCTATTCAAGTAACATCTGGTGAAATTCCATGACTGTATATAACACACAGAGAGAAAGCGAGAGAGAGAGGAGGGAGACAAAGCCTTTCATGTCCCATTTCTTGGAACAGTTTTACCCCAGCACTTTATGAGGGACTTGAATTGTGAGACTAGAAATTTCCCCCTACAATTGTCCCGTTATTTCATGGGTTTTGGTCGTCTCGGAAAATTTTATTTGGTCAACCAAATAAATACTATGACCCCCCCCCCCCCCTCCCCAAACCCCTAGTATTATTGTACTAGTACATATGACTAAAGGTAACAAGATTGTCCATGATACATTTATATTACTTATTGTGGGAGACTTGTACCATGAAATGATGAGTTGCCACAACGTTAAACTTTATCTTTGATGATTCTTTGATGAAATCTCAAAAAGCTTTCTCCTTTCCCTTTCTCTCTCTCTCTTTTTGTTGACAATAACAAAATAACATTTTCTCATTAAACCATTCAACGATATTGATTCCCATCTGTATTATTTTTAGAACCTACTTTCAAAAAAACCCCGTAATTTCAATAGTTCACTTTAATAATTTTACACATAAATAAATAACACATTTTTTACATAAATATTATTTTTTAAAATTAATCTTCATTTGCTCTAATTTATAAAATGTGAATAATGTTTAAAGAGTCAAAAAATGAATTTAGTTGTATAAATTGTGCTAGTTTTAAATCAATAACTAAAATTAATCTCCATCTCTTCCCTTTTACTCTCTACTACTCATAGACAATTTATCTTGCGAGCTGTTGAATGCTTTCCACGTTATAGAACACGAACAAAGAGAGAGAGAGAGAGAGAGAGAGAAAAGAGGGGGCTCAGATTTTGTTAAATTACAATCCTGTAACAAACTATAATGAGGAGGATATGGAGAGAGATTCAAATGAAGAGATTAAGCTTTGAAAGATGGGATCTAGATATACTTTGATATAATGAAATCTTTATATTATTATAGAAACCATCAAAGAACCAGGGGAGTAGATTATTGATTTTTGATTTGTTGTCAAAATTCCCTATATAAATATAAACCCCCCTCCCCAGTCTCTCTTCTAACAATTGCAAAATTTTATCCTCTCAAAATTTCTCTTCCCTAGAGAGAGAGTGTGTTCCACACGTTGTAAAACCATGCCAAAAATAATCTCTTGTACAAAATAGAGAGAAGGCTGAATAGTGAATCTGTATATATTTTATAAAGGTTGATGAATTTACATTTTACCAAAAGATTTCATTTTAAAGGACTAACACACGTGGATGAGAATTTTAGATTTAGTCAAAGAAGGAGAACACAAGGATGAGATGAAAATTCATCAAAATTTACATTTAACTAAATTTTTTTGCTCTATATTTGTGTAATATTGATCTTCCTCTCAATTTCGACATTTACATTTTATTGTGAAATTCCATTACACGAATATGTACACTTTCTTTTTTTTTGTTCCTCATTAATTTAAAATTTTTGGCTAATTTCAAATGTCGATTTCATGATCCGTACCATTTGATTCTCATTTCTCTCTTTATTTGTAAAAGAAGGAGATGAGATGGAAAACCCCATTTCAAATTCATGCCTCAATTGATCTTAGCCGTAAACCAAAATTAACCCCCAAGGGACTTTATACCTTACTTGAAATTAATCAACAGACAAATGAAGATGGGGAAAATTTAGTCAAGAGTAAAGAAAAATGATCTCTCTATTTTGTTCTGTTCAAATCCATCTACTAATATTAATTAAAACTTAAATTATGTTTAAGGTAAAAAACCAGACTAAAATTATTGTTCATCAAAAATTAATTGGGAATCTCTTACCTACAATAATGTACGTAAATTTTCCATATTATCTAAGTAGCTTTATTTTGTATTAGTTGTCTCAAATGTAAATAATTACATTAAAAAATTAATTCTATGAAGTAAAATTATGATTAGCTGTACAACAAACAAAAGAAAAAAATCATGTTTTGTATTTTAAATTAAATTTCAAAATTAAAACAATGGCCTACACTTTCTATGAGGCATGACTTGAATGTTGATGGAATTTAAAAAAATTAGATTTTTTATTAAAAAAAATTAAAATAAATGCGTCCTTGAAACTTCCATAAAAATAAATTTACCTCATTTTCTTTTTTCTACTCCTCACTCACAAGTAAAAAATATTTTATCTTGTCTTCACCATAAATGGCTGTAGACACAAGAGAGTGAAGGGTGGGTGGGGGTAAACAAGAGGAAATTAGGTGGGGTAAGAGAGACACAATTTAGACGGTAAATAGATTGGATGAAGGAATAAATGAGCAAGAAGATGAAGGGAAAAGGATTGGAGAAATTTATCAGACTGAGACTGTTGAGCCATTTTTATTTTTTAAGGAGAAAGTGAGACTATAATCGTATACCGACACACACAATTCATGCCAAAATACAGATATTTAGTACAGGGAAAGTAGAGAATGGAAAGAGAAAGTTGTGGAGAAGAGATAATGAATCTAGGGGAAAAGAGTAAGAAGGCGGGGAGAGGAGGGAGGAGATTGAGCATTAAATGTTCTCATTTTCTTGTGAAAAGAACAAAACTTGGGAAAATTTTCTACAGCCACCCCCCAACACACAAAATTCACTTTATATTATACTAATGATGACAAGAGAGCATGTTAGCTAAATTAAGTCCAATAATATCTTTTATATTAATCATGTTTATATATAAAACTACCAAAACTTTTACACTGTATACATATTGGAGAAAGTTGAATATGAATAAATCAACAACTTTCTCTATTGGTGTAAAACTGTTATTCATATGGATAGTTGAAAAAAGTTAATATTTGTCATGTTAAAATGTCTATAAAATTTAATTCATTTCGAATTTATATTTTAAATCTTTTCTAAATTATTTTACCAGAGAAAGCTGTTAGAATTTGAATTTATAAAAATTTAATAAATTTCATATGCACACAATTTGTCATTAATTTGTAACTTTTAATACAGAAATTCTTATGTATCTAAATTTTCTCCACTTTCACTCAACCAGAGACTTGGTTAACAAGTAAACAAAAAAATTTGGAAAACAAATAAATCAACGAGGAGTTTTTTTATGTCATTTGAATGAATTGACACGTCTCTTTTTAGAGACTAGAAAATAATATCTATAAGATAAATTCAAGAGAAAGAGAGAGAGAGAGAGAGAGAAAGAAAGTCCGTGTGTGGTTTTGAAATAGAAAGATCAAAGAGAAAAGTTTGAGTGCCATTAGAGTCTGTGGGATGTGGTAGTGATTCCCTGGTAATACTCCCATCCCTATAATATCCCTACCTGATAATTAGGAAGATTAGAAGATCTCACAGCCAAGAGGAAGAAACAGAAAAAAAAGAGAGAAAAGTAGGAAACTTCTTTTTTCTACTTTCCACTTTTCAAAAGAAAAGTAAAACTGCCAACTCTCTCTCTCTAATACTAATCGTAAGACTAGGTAGTCGTCATTTTAATGGCAGTGCTAATAGTCCTTTTTGGTTAATTAGATGAAATTCTACTTCCATTTCAATGTACATTCTTCAATATGTGTACCTTTTTTCCCGCTTTCTCTCTCTCTCTCTTTGTATATATTGGTTTGTAGAATTGAAGAGAGAAAATAAAGGTAATAATAAAAATTCCCAAAGTTTTCTCTTAATTTTAAAGGGCTTCTAGCACTTACTCCAAGACTTTCTCCCGAATTATCATAATGAGACAGGAGGCAGGCTCTACGGAGGAGGAGGAGGGTTAAAGTTGGCAAGGATTTTTGTGACTTTCACTCACACACGGCGTACGGCACAAGATAACTAAAATGACATTTGGTTTTTTCTTGAAAGAGAGAGAGAGAGAGAGAGGGAGAGAGAATCGAAAAATGAAGGGTGAACAGGATGCCTCTCTATAAAATGGTGTGTACTAGGATATTGTGAAATACAAGAAAAAAAGTGGGAAAGCGGGACTATTAGTAAGCACGACCAAGACCATCGCAAAACATTAAACTCCATCGATCTCTCTCTTTCTCTCTGCCTAGAAGGCAAACAACTTTGAGCTGTGAAAGTTGGAACATGAGAGATCTTCCTAATAGCCCACCATTTCCATCTTGAAGAGACACTTGAGCTACCCCCCGTTTTTTTGGTCGTCAACTTTGAAACTCGCTGGGTAAGAAAAAAAAGAGAAAGTTGAAGGGATGAGAATAAAATGAAATGACAACGAGTGAGAAAAATGTAACAATTTGTAACGATACAAAAAGAAAAGAAACAACAAGGCATTCTCTCTCTCCTATCCTTTATAATATATTACAGTCCAGTCATTTTTACTCATGTCCTCTTCACCGACAAGAGCAGAATATTGAGTGGAAAAAGACATTAAGGAATGTCCTCATGTGTCCCCTGTTTATACCTGGTCACATGCACTTTCTCTCTCTCTCTTTCTCTACTGTACTGGATTTCAATGTAAAAAATATATAATGAAACGTAGACTTTCACATGTGGAACAAAGTAGTGGAGGAGGAGGAGAGAGTTCCATTTTGTGTTATTTACTTTTATACAAGTCACTCGTTAATATTCTGTAGTCGTTAAAAGCAACATTGAGACTGTAATTTGACTCTCTCTCTCTGATTCTCATTCTCCATTTTTCCCTTACAATTGGAATGATAAGCTCATTTGTATACAAAACTGCAAAGTCGTGTCGTCTCTCTCTCTTCCTCTCACTTCCATGTAAAATGTCCCACCTCCCCTCCCCTCTTTCTAGGAAATGTCACAAGACTTGGTTCAACAGGATTCAAAAAGTTTTTACCTTAACTTTCACCTTTAGTACAAATTTCCCTGTATCCACCATCTCCTACCTCAACTCGTACCACACACAAAAGAGATGAGAATGGAGACCAACTTTCTAGTGGAACAGGTTGAAGGTCTCATCTTCATTGATACAGAGAGAGAGAGAGAGAGAGAGAGAGAGAGAGGGAAAGCGGAAGAAAGGGGAAGATGAGATTTTTTTATCAAGTTCCTTTTTTTATTATTTTCAAGATAGAAAGGGCGAGATGGGGCTGTGCTGACGTGCGTAAGAAGTGGAGACAGAGAGAGGGAGATTATTAAAGTTAAATAGGAATCTGATTCATTGACGTCGTTACTGAGATGGGGATCAAGTTTTGTAGAAAAAGGAGGGAGGAACATGGATGGCATATGGATTAAGTAAAAATATACGGGGCATTTCTTTCTCTCATCTAAACTTTCCCTTCTCGCTTTCTCTTGCTACCTCCGTAATTACAATGGAGTCAACTAATCACAAGTGAGGGAGGTGACGGAGCAAAGGCAAATGAGAAATCCTTTTGGGCAGATGAACTCAAACTCATGCTCAACCATTACTTTCTCTCCCTCTCCCTCTCTCTATTCTTATTCAAGTGAAAGCGTCAATGGGAAGGATTCATTACTCAGTCTTCTCTTTGTAACATTGGACAGGAAGACAAGGGAAGCACGGCCATAAAAACTGAGAAGACATGACCAAATCTAACTTTGTTCCAAAAAAAATTTTCTCTTTGGCTCTTCAATACTTTACTCTCTTCACACTCAATTTCCGGTCTCTTCTCCACTTTCATCCATTACAATTTAAGAGTGCCCTACATTTTCTAACATTGTACTAAATTCTACACTGTAGTCAAGGACATGGTGGGCATTCTGGATTCAATTGGATGCATATGGCTTTCCCTCTCTCTCTCTCTCTAGCTTTCTCTTACATTTAGAAAATTTCTGGAGAAGAGAAACCATTCAAGAGAGAACAATTTAATCTCAGAGATTCAACTTTGAAACAAAAAAATAGCGTTTTCATTCAACTTAATGCCATCAACCACCAAGAACATGGAAACTAACTCAAGTATCATGCTCCCATTCTCCATTCTCTCTCTCTCTCTCTCTCTCTCATTGACTAAATTAGTTTCCTTGTTATTTCAATCAATGCAATTTAGTGACTCAAAATAATCACATTGTCAACCATTAAATATATTCGTACTGTCTGTACATGTACAAATAGTTATGTTTATGTAGTGTGTAATATTAATAAATTATTTTTTTAATTTAATTTAAAACTTTCTCTTGTTTTTTATACATTTATTATTAAACATTATTTTACAGGGGGAGCTTTGAATGTGAAATGGGAAAGAAAAATAGTTAAAATTGTACGCTCTATTCACTCTCATGGTTGAAGGAGAGGCGTGGGAGTATTTGATTTTAATCAAAAATAGACTCTTGGAAGTCTTGGAACCACCACCACTCATTACATGATTTACATGAATAAAATATTAAATCAAGTCAGTTCACTCCCAAATCATCCTCTCCTGGATAAATAAAGAATATTTCACTTTCTCTCTCTCTCTCTCTCTCTCTCTCTCTCTCACTCTCTTTGGTGAAAGCCCAGAGGCTCTTCAAATGGAACAGTTGAAGATGATAAACACACATGAATCATAAATTCTTGTGGTATAAAACATACTAAATTACATGAGTTCAAATATGTACATGTACATAATATATGTTGTCATTTAAATTTATAGTTAAAAAATTTGAGCTTCTCTTTAATAATGGATCTCATTTCATTTTACTTGAATATTAATATGGATTTTTTTAAATTTAATATTAGAGTGATTTAATATGAAATGATTAATTACAAGTAATTATCAATGAAAATAGGAGAATTTGTTTGCTGAATAATAATTTAATTGTTGATTCTAAGTATTCTCTGCTATTAAATTTCAATGTAACTGAATAGACAGATAAAATACAAAAGTTTTCCGACGTTTGTCACAGCATAAGATAACGATAATAGAGTTGAATGGTTCATGTAAAATGAAAATTTTCAACTTTTTGAACAAAGACAAGATACTAGTCTTGACGAGAGAGAGGAAGAATGTTGTAAAACTGTAACAAATTTATTCTCTCAATAATTCTAACTCCAAACTCAACATAATTCATAATTCATGACCTTGACCTTTCACAGTCAATTACAGAAGACGGGCATCAAGACAGCCATTTTTTTCAAGTGTTGAAAGTTGAAGAAAGCCAAATTAAAATGACTCCATGGACATGTGACCATAATAGAAGAAGAATGGAAATGACAAAGAATTTTCACATTTTCTGTCAACTGAAAGCAAGAAATAAGAAGAGAAAAAAAATAGTTCTACAGCTTTCCAACAGAGAAAGTAAAACTAAAGTGGAGAGAAAGAGATGAGATTTATTTTTGAGGACATGGTAGACGGAGACAGGGGAAAAAAACTCAATGGTCGCTTTCCCTTTTCACTGGCTCGTAAAATTGGTGATAAAGCCCACTCAGTTGGATACAAACGATGGACGATAAAAATGATAAAAATTCACTAAATCCCAGTCACCCTTACTACTTATATTGAGTATCCACCTTAAAAAGAGAAAGCAAGAGAAAGAGAGGGATTTCAACATCAAATAGTTTGTGAAATATCCAGCATACTCTTTATTATATTTAAGTTGAAAGACAAAAAGAATATTTAAATACACGAATGTGTACTATATAAATGTACAATAATTTTGAGAAATTGTCTCAAAATAAACTATTGTCTCTGTCCAAATATAATAACATTTCATATTAAATAGTACACTCACAATCTACAATTCTTCGTAACGTACCAACAACCAACGCACTCGTCAATTTTCTCCTATTTTTAGACTTGTAGTCAATAGACTTGTACTGTATAAACAGGTCACTGCATTTATATGGACGAGTTTTAGTGTAAATATTATACTCCAAAAATTCCCAAAACTGTGATTATACTCCAAAAGAGAGAGAAAGAGAGAGACAATACACATGGAAATTACAACATTGTAAGGTATAGTTAGTCTATATATAGTTAGTCTAACCATTTTCCAGTCTATTCCTTTGATAACTGTCGCCAACCTGACGACCCTCTCTCTCTCTCCCTTCTGCTACGATTAAACGTCTATCTGGAATTTATGAATTAATAATTCCTTTGTGTTCATCGGCTCTATCACAAAACTACACAACTTTCAATGTTCAATTCTACTGTACAGACTGGAGAATGGCAGAAGCCGGTTCTTCATGTACGTGGAATTTTATAAAATACAAATGCCATGACGACATTCCCATACACAGAGAAAGTATATTTGTACTACATGAAATGGAGCAAAAGGGCAATATGTCAATTAACCAAACTATGTTCTTTGTCTCCCTATTCTTTTTTTCAAAAAAAAATAAATAAATAATAGAACAGTATACATGTACTCCTAGTATAATTTCTACATGTATTTTTTATATTAGTGATATAATAGTAGAACAAATGACATAGAAATCTTTATGATGATCGTGACAAGCATATAATGTGTAGATTAGTTGGATCGTCATCAAATGCAAAAAAGAGGATCATAATCATGACATAATTCTTCAAAGAGTTCCACTCCCCCCCCCTCTCTTTTCCTTTGTCCAAAAAATAACTCCCATTAATCACAAAAGCATGCATGTTTTTTCAACATGTTGAATGAGAGAGAGAGAGAGAGAGAAAACTTTCTTTTTCTTTTTCTAAAAGTGAAAGTGTACTATCACTTTTTGAGTATTGAGTCAGTTGTTCAATACACAAAACAAAATGATGGTTTCTTTTTCATTTCCTTGTCTATTCTTTTTTTGTATTCCTTCAAAAAAAATGGGAATATAAAAGAAAATAAGGGCGTACAGAGACTATTTATGTACAAACATTTTCAATTTAATTGTTACTCCTCATACACAAAATGACGTACCTTTTATCTCCTGTCAAACTGTTTTTCTATACTCAACTAATTGACAATTAAAATAAGAACAGAATAGAAATTTTTTTATTCTAAATGTCAACTCGAATATCACATCATATTTACACCCTTAACTTGATTAATTTGACAGAGAGAGAGAAAAAAAGAGGGAGAGTCACTACCCAAGTTGATTAGTGTACTAAAGAAATTGACTGGAATTTTAGGATGACAACTGACAAAATTTGACACCACATAAGAATGGAAATGGGTCCTCTTATCCGTCTCTACTTTCTCCTTTTTTATATTGTACAAAAGCCATACAATTCCGGTTGGTGAGAATACAAAAGAATTTTTTTTTAACTTTTATGAATTCGTGGCTCTTGAAAAGGATTCCTTTCTCTCTCTCTTTCTCTTGCTCAATGCAGGAGGCGACTCTCATCAAATTGATGAATAGAATGGAAATAGAGAAAGTGAGTAAAGCTTTTTTTCCCATTGGCATTCTTCAATCATCTAGCTAGCCAGCTAAGCTACATAGTCATACATGTGTAAAGTTAATCCTATTGAACACCCATCCCATCTCCTTTCTCCCCTCTCCCATTTTATCTAATTTATATACAACTCTTTATACATTTTCTTGCATCATTTTGCATTGATTAGTGTAGACTTGTTTAGTACAAGAAAGAGAGAGAGGGCGGAGGGGGAGGGGTAATTTCATCAAGGATAAAATGATTGAGATGGTTATATTATTTGACTCCACTTTCTCCCTCACAATCAACAGCTGAAAGCCCTACACAGAGGGAAGATACATCTAAATGGAAAGTTTGGATGAAAATGTACATGATGAGAATCCATCCCTTTTTTACATTTGAGAGAGAAGAAGAAGAAGAGCGGAAAGACAATCAACATAGAAGAACACCTTCCCATTCCTTCCACCTTCCACTTGTGATTCAATTTAAATGGAAAAAGAGGGGGTTCAACTGGAAACTCGAGAGAATAAATAGTCAGAGAAAAAAAAGAAAGGGGGAAGAACCTTGAGACAGAAATGGTGAAAGTATGGCGGCATGAGGGATGATAAACTAAGCCCCTTAAAGAAAAAAGGAGGAGAAAGAAGGAAATTGGTCATTTTTCAAAGACGAGAGAGAGAGAGAAATGAAAAAAAGGAACGGGGTTTAGGATTAAATGTACTCACTCCTCATGTCATCAAGTGTACACATCCTTCAAAAAGAAACTCATTCGTCCAGGTAAATGGAATTAAGCTTCTTCTAAAATACAATGTCTCTCATATAAATATATCTGCCCGCACTCCTATCAAAATCCTTCCACTACACATACAACTACCTACTCATATATCTACAATATACAAAAAACTTTTCCTTTAACTTTCTCTCCCAAACTATGCGAATGACAAGGAAGCAAGACGGGGAGGGAGGGGGGGGGAGAAAGTAAGAGATCAAAGAGAAATGAAAAGTTATCCTGTACTCCTGTTTTTGACTGATTATATTAATATGCACATGGTCATGTATCCTCTCTTTACAGTCTATAAATTCTCAGTCAAGAGACTGAAGGGGGGCTCCAAATTCAAAAAGTTCCTCGTTACATCTTCCGTCTTTCCCAATGAAAAGGGAAATTGGAGAAAAAAAGACAAGAGTTTATATTATTTATTTGTTGAAATCATCTATCTATTTAAACAGCTGGACGACAAGGAAGACCAAAAGGGAAAGCAAGGAGGAGGGAAAGGCAGTAATCTTCTCATGTTGCTCATACAAGGTGAAATAAATAAGCTTTTAACAAGATTACCCGTCTTTTTCTCCTTTTATTTCTTTTTTCTCTCTCTCTGTGTCTTTTACCTCTACTCAAAACTTGTTTTTTAATCATGGTCGTCATCTTGAGTAGATTTCCTTGGATCCACTTTCTCTTGTCTCTGTAGAGACATGGGGTTTGAAGCTATAATGGATCAAGAGGTCTCATAACGTGTTAGAAAGTAGGATAGTTTAAAACTGAATGTGAGCACTTTCTCCTCTCTCTCTCTATAGTTGTACACATTTCACTTGGTTGTAATGTCATGTGATATCTGTAGTCTTGGAGTGTATTAACAATTGTGATTAATTTAAAAGGACAAAAACATGGAGGAGAGAGAGAGAGACATTACACATGACAAGAACATTCTCAAGGTCTATCTTGTATATTTAAATTACTCAATCTTCTCTACCTACACTTAGACTCCATGTTACTAAATTTTCATGTAATTATCTACTTTCACTTTCCCCTACTCAAACTATAAATACAGTCAAACTCTATCAAGTCAGAAATTTTAATTCATATTCAGGGCCTTGTCTGCTTTAGAAACGTTCTCGTTCTTTTTTGTTGTGAAGTTGTGATAGTTCTTTGACATTTGAACCCAAAACAAGGCCCTGAATATGAATTAAAATTTCCGGCTTAATAAAGTTTTACTGTATATACAATATATTTGTTGTGTAGTGAAAGTCTTGTTGTATAGTTAGAATAATTATCCTCTTATCTAAAATGACCCATTTTCCATGTCTCATCATGAAAATTCTCCAGTTTGTTATTTTGAGGAACAATATTTTGAATATTGTTTTTGTCTAAACTGTCTGCTTTTGTCTAGAGAGAAGTAAAATGGAGAGATTGTTGAAAGTGAAAGTTAAAAAAAATGAGAGAAAGAGATTCCATTAAAAAATGTGGGACAATTTTAGAGCAATTTACATAAATTTAAACAATAAATATAAAAGACAAAGTGCCAACCCATTTCAGAGAAAACTTTTTATCTCTTCTAGCTCCACACACAACACACACAAATATGTACATGTTACACATTCAAGTATAGACACAAAGTGATTAGTCTTTCCGTTTAAGATGAAAGAAACAAGAGACAGAGAAGAGATGGTCTTTGTGAAAAGATAAAAGCAAGAGAGAGAGAAATTTGTAGGGAACAAAAGAGAGAAAGAGAAAAAAAGTGGGGGGTAAAGGATATGAGACAAGATGGATGAAAGAAAAAATGGGAATCAAAACATTGCCACTACTACAAGCACAACCACTGTCACAAAAATAGAGCCATAGCAAGCACTTTGTCTCAGGATTAGCTTTTTTTTGTCTATTTGTGTGTGTACCTTTTTTTATGGTTACAAGTCTATATCTTGTATTTCAGTACTTTCCACATCAGAGACAGGTATTGTTCATTTCTCTGTTATAGATTGCCCTGTCATCCAATCCTCCTCTCCCTGTCTGTCTATCTGTCCACTCTTTTTCCCTTGTCTATTGTCTTTGTTACACATTAAAATTTCCTACATGTATTACATCCTCATATCCCAAATAAAATGTATAGATTTTTTTAGAGGAGAAAAGATTGTCAAAGCAATAGGTCATCAAATATTAATTTAACTTCCTCTCTTTCTCCCTCCTCAGTCTTCACACTCTATTTTGTAATTGACAACCCTCAGCTGCACATGTAACACACTGTACTTGGTACATACCTTCTCGACTTACGACTACAAATTATTTTTTCGTCTTTTTTTGGACAATAAAAATCAATTTTGTTGTACAACTCTATTTTCGTCAAATATACAAATACGGAGACTCTTTTGAAAATTATGACTGGAAAAAAGCTACAAAAATAGTGTTTTCAAAATTAAATGACTGTTTAATTTGATATTTTCGTGACAATCTCAATGGAAAATTATGAATTCATTTAGAATTGGAATATTACGTCTTCATCTGTAGAGAAATAAATTTTGCACAAACAAATGGTTAATCATGGCCCATACTAATTATCATTCAATTTTAATTTTGACTTGTAGAAACTCCCTCCCGCTTTCTCTTTCTAGACGGATGCACTTTAGCTGAATGGAGATGTGGACATGGACGTAATAATGTCAAAAAGAAATGATTTGTGACCATGTCGAGAACTTTCCTATGACAAATTTCTGAGTGAAAGTATCCCCCCTTATTTTTTATCCTACATTGTTGGCAAATATGGGAAGAGGAGGGGGGATTATTTATATAAAAAAGGAACATGCAAATTATGGATTGAAAAAAAATAAAAACTAGTTTTCTTCCCCATGAACAACTAGCCTCCAAATATAAACAGAGGGAGAGAGAGGGAGGATGTCACGTCAAGTGACGTTAAATCAAGTCAAAGTCACCATGCCACACAAAATTGCCATTTGAAATGGAAAAATCATCGAGGATTCTTTTTTTCTCCAAATGCGAAAAAAATTGGGTTTATATACTAAAAGCATATAAGAATTATATGGGAAAGTGAAAATGTGAAGTGGAGAAAGAGATAAATAATCCTTTTGTCACAATATTCCCCACAACTCTCTCTCTCTCTGTAAAAGAGAAAGAGAAAGTGGGGAGAGGTGTAGGGAAAGCCGCGGCCCAAATTTTTTTATCATGCCATGCATTCATAATTTTAATATGAAAAAAGAAGGATTTCAACCCTAAAACGATGCTCTCGACACAAAATCCTTGTTAAATACTGTCACCCCCTTTTTTAGTTGGGAAAATTATAGATTTTTTCACACAAAATTACACCCATTCTCGAAATACTTGAAAACAATAATACATTTCTCTCTTATTTATTTCTATTTCAATTCCACTTCACTCTACTGTATAATCCATTTATGTGCATACCACGTGAGAGAAAGTTTAAACTAAACTTTTCTTTTCTTCTAAAATCTTCCTACTTGAGGAAAGAATTTATGTACATTTTTTTTCTCTGTACTGACTTTCTTCTTATTGTTTCATTTTTGTGTGGGCGCAGAGAGGGAAAAAAGAAGTTGTAGTAAATTTAAAAACTTTCTTTGAACAGAAAGAAAGTCGTTGGATTTTCTCTCTCTCTCTTTCTTCAAAGATGGGTTATTAATGGCTGAACCAATCAAGGTGTAACATTTATTTGTTGTGTGTGGTTCTATTCCCCCCCCCCCTCTCTCTTTCAAGATGAAAATTCTAGACCCCCAATCGTCCTTGTCAGGGTTAGATCTGTAGGTAAAATACATGTAAGCCATGTGTTTTGTCAACATGACAAAAAATATATATAGAAAAAAAAAGTTGAACAAAAGTGAAAACTTTTCGACTACTTCATATCTTATTTGTTTTCTCCATGTTTAGATGTAGGAGAAAGTGAAGACGTCTACGACTTTTATTTCTTCTCTTTTTTCTCTCTCTCTCTAATGCCAAGTCCCTGGGTAACTCACCATCATTGAAGGAGAGAGTTGAATTAAAGAGAGAATTGAAAGGTTTATATAAATTCCATTTTATGTGGTACAATTGCAAACTGCACAATGTACACAATACAGTCAACACTTGAGAATTATTGGGAGCTCTTTGTGTCACGCAAAAATACAAAAGACTTTCAGTTAAATATGAAGCTGAGCAACAAAACCCAATATGGGAGACATGTACTCATATAAACATGGTTTATACACGCAAAAGTCCCGTTTAAAAAAGAGAAAAAAAAACTCTTCACATGAACATTTATTTAGATATTTATAATACACTCATACAACATTGAATGGACACGTCTATTTCATAATTTTTAAAACACCATAATCATTGACAGAAGCACTCTCTTTCTCTCTTTAAAAAAAACATGAAAAAACTGGTTCACTTTCTCTTTTTTGTGAATCTTCATTATTCTTTTTTGATGTAGTCAAGACATGCAACTTTTTGATTCTTGTAAAGTCAAAACTCCCAAAGCTACCATTTTTGTAAAATAAAACTTTTTTTTCAAAGAAATAAATATAAAATTCCATATTATATGTACATACTACCCACGTCAGGTTTTTCCAGAATTTATTTTTTTACAAAGCCATTTAAAAATATTCAAAAAAAGTTTTTGTACGTTAATAAATACAAATAATTTGTTGGGTGGGGTTATTTTATGAGAAATTTATTTTTTTGCAAACTTTTTTTCTTTTCTATTTTAATTATTATGTACTCTAGTTTTCTTTTAGTGTAAGTAATCATTCTTATTTTTACTTCACACTCTACAAGTAAAAGAAATGGGATGAAAAATTTAGAAGAAAGTAGAAAACCGAAGAGGCGGGAGTCTAATTTTTCTCGTTTGTTAAATGTATAGTACAGTACAGTACATACAGAAAGATACAGAAGGTGACCATAATAACGTTAATATATTTTTACGACCACTAATTATAACCCTTTGAAGACGGCGAGACCAAGTAAGAGTAAATAAAAGATGAAGAATAGTAATTATAATATAAATTCCAAATTGGACTTGTGTAGAAACTATTTTCTCCACTCTAAAAAATACATTGTTGTACATACTCAACTTGACAATAAATTTAAAACTTGCCAAAAATAAAATAACAAACGTTTTGCAATCCAATGAGACTTGAGAGAGAAAGTCAAGTAAAAGTAATACAAAAATTTTATTCTCTATTGGTTTACATAATACGTACATAAATATGAAGATAAGAATATTATACTTACTTGATTTAAAGATCCGTAAGAAGCTGTTGAAGTTGACAGGAGAGGGAGAGAGAGAGAAAGAGAGAGAGGAAAAGGGTAAAGGAATTGGAGGAGAAAACTTTGAAAATTTTTAGTCTCGGACTAGTCACAATATCGGGAAAATAAAAATGGAGAAAAAGAGAGAGAGAGAGCGAGAGAAAGGAAATGTAGAGCAGGAGAGAATTTGAGAGTGAGAAAATGTTTCACGACTACCACAACAGGAGCTGTGCTGACAGAGAGACAGAACTAGCTTCCACCAACTCATTCCCCTTCTAAGCAGAAACTGAACGCTTACATCAAAGTTTCTCGCTTTGTTCTCTTCTTTTTCTACACACACACACACACACACACACCATCACCACCACCATCACCATCACTGTACAACTCGAGTCATTCTAAGTTACACAGTACACTAGACACTGCTTTGGATTCTCCCTTTCCTTTTTGGATGGGTATAAAATGTAAACTTTTACTTTTTCCCTGTTTAGACTTTAGATGAGCTCCTCCACTTTCTCTCTCTCTCTCTCCTTCTCATTCTAAACTTTGAGCTTATTTCAGTGCTTTCATAATTTTGTAATTTATTTCTACCTTTCCCTATTCAACATTTCTAATGGTAATTTACCATATGTGAACAGACAACCTTGAGAGAATCACATACACACTACACACTTATTAACCCAAGTACCTTTCTCTCTCTCTTTCTCTTTTGTAACCTCGCAAGGGGAGAAACATAAGTCCCCCCCTCCCTCTCGACTGATTTTCTCTAAGAAAGCTAATTAAAATTGTACTAATTGTTTTTAATCTGTGAAATGAGCCAGCAAAGCAGGCACACAATATAAAATCTCTACCTATAAGACCAGCTTACGTAGTCTTATATTTTTTTACGTACCTTTTTTTCACATGGCTTACTTTCTCTCTTTTTTTGCATTTCTACTATCTCCATACTGTAGACTCGACTGGAGAGGGAGAGTTTGCTTGTAAAACTCTGAGCTTAAAGAAAGAGAGAGAGAGAGTTCAAGTCTAAAATAAATCACGTTCATTTAATAGTCTTTGCAACCAAGTCGACTGTACCGTCATCAATGAGTTAAATCTATTAGCCTGTAAAGGGAAAGCTAGCCTATATATATGTATATGTATGCACCATGCACAATGTAGAGTCTATAGAAAATAAAAACTTTTTTTTTCAGATATCCCACAACTCTAACCGTTTCAAAGATCTATGCTAATTCTTGTATTCGTGCTCTAGACAACTTTCACCATTTTTGTACTCAACTTGCTCTCCCGTTTCAGCTTTCGGCAGTTTTTTTTCTCCCCTTTCTCTTTCTCTCAACTGTCCTTGGTCTTCTCGTTTTCCCAAAATGTAAGAAATAGAAAGTGGAGGAGAGGAGGAGATGGGTGGAATTGGAAGTTTTCTCTTGGTTTTTTTACATCTGGTTAATCCACGTAGCATTGAATTGTTTAGGTGAAATGGTAACCTTGTATAATGTACACATGTACATATATATATGTATATATAAATAATGGAGACTTGAAAGGAAATATAAAAAGGAAAAAAAAGAAAGCTTCTCTTGTCACACATTTTCCGGAAATACATGAGGTTGAAGCATCACATGACAGAGTGAACTGAGACCGAGAGACAACGACACTATCAACTTGAATGAGAAGAAATGTCCTCTACTTTCTCTCCCTTTCTCTTTCTCAAAGAAAAAGAAGAAGAGGAGGAGGGGGGTATATATTGGACCCATTTTCATGTCACTAGTGGACTCTTGGGGCCACATATAAAGAAAAGGACACATGAAAAAATATAAAGTCCATACAGTCCACTCTCTGAATTCCTTTTGCACATGCACAAACCCTTAGGACTTACATGGCAACTGACTCTCTACTAAGCCCTCTCATAACACACAACACTAAACTATCATCTCACCCGTCTCCCTCCTCCCTTTCTCTCTCCATCCTCAAAACAAAAGGACAAGAAAACTTGAGGAGACAAAAGAAAAAAAATGTTTTTTACTTTTTACACTCTTTCTCCAGTAAGATTATTTGAGAGGATTTTTGTACATAAAAATTCTTTCAAGTATCCATCCCCCCTCACAATCGCTTAGTACAAAATTGTTTACTGTAACTACCTCCCTCCTCCTCCTCTCCTCTTCTTGCTAACCTATAGAGATGAAATAATATAAAATATTCTTCTCGTGTTTGTGTGTTGTGCCCAGTCTTGCATTTTATTTTATTATTTTCTAACAAGTTGCATTTTATGCCAGGAACAAACAAAGAGAGAAGGGAATTGTATTGTACATGTAATGTATACACAAACAAAGAGAAAAAATTGTACAAACTTGTTACAAAACATTATTTACACTATAAGATTAGAATATAGGTGAAAATACATGTATTTGTAACATTTTTTCTTATATCCACATCTCACAAAATATAAAACTGTATAGACAGAAAAGAGAATAGAATATATTTTTTCTTCTTCTTTAGATGTAAAACAAAAAAAGAGAGACGGGGTCTATTTTCCATTTTCCATGCATGAAATGCAATGGGCATTTTTCTCTCTCTCTCTCTTACTTTCTCCATGGAAACTGTGGCTGGCGGCTTCTCCTCTTTTTTTAGGGAAGGAGGAAAGAGAAAGGAGGAGAAAGGAGAAACGAGATCCATTTCTCTGTTCTCGTTCTGGCCATTTCATTCCAAATGTTCCAAGCTGAACTTAGGCTTGGAAGAGAGCCTAAAAATGGATACCTTATTTTTTATAGGGACCCTCTAGTATAATAGTGTACATGTATATAATTCAAAGTTATTCCAAGGGCCAAGAATTTGCATTAAAAATATTTCTTTTGGGATACATCTCTATATAATTTATCTATACAGATCCATGTGTCTATACTGTCCCCCCCCTCCTCCCTACTTTGTATTGAGAGTTGGTCATGGAAGATGAACATTCCGTGTACATTGTACATGCCATCCTATTTATGAGAGTCTCTAGCCGTTAGTGAAGTAGCATTGGATAAAAGAAATAGCTGAGAATATTGAGCATTTTCTTGAATGTGTCGACTTTCAAAGACTTTTTTTGAGGAGAGAGAGGGAGAAGGGAGGAGTGTAAGTGGTAAACTTTAGTAGTCTTGATTTTCCATGTTTCTTTACAAAACTAAATTGTACGTGTATATAATTTCATATACAGTGACAACCTCTCTCTCTACTTTCTCCTTGCTTTCTCTATTGGGTAAGTTATTTGTACGAGTACAGATTGTAACTGGTTGGGTGTGTACATGAAATATTATTATAGCCTGTCTCTTCTGTCGTGTCAGTCCAAGTAGGACCGTCAAAAAACCTGAGTTGTCATTCTCAGCATCCGACCTGTTCATCACTTTGACACTAGCCCTCGACTAACGCCTCATGTCACTCTCCTCTTTAATGCCATGTGATTTTCTTATGTGTTGTGAGTAAACCGTCAAAAAAATTTTTCCTCGTGAACTTTCACTATAAAGGAATTTCCTTAGAGAGTATCTGGCAGATGCATAAAAAAACTCTCTTGTCCATGAGATGACTAATCAATACAAGAAGTCCAAAGCTGTAAAGTAAAAGAGAGAGGATTTTGGATTAGTTTAAAAAATTATTACTTGAAGCGTTACAAAATAATAAAATTGATGTTATAGTAATCAACCTATGAAATTCAATTTTGTACCTTCCATGGCTGCATAGTGGATCAAAAGATTTGTACAACTAAAAATACAATACCAAGAATATTTCTACAGTACAAACTTTATAGTGAAAGTAAAAATATAAAAGAAATTTTTCCAATGGTGTGTAATGTAAAGAGAGAGAGAGAATTTTTTTGGGTGATGTTAGTCTGATTTTCCATTTTTCCATTCCAGTTGACTAACTGAGTGATCTTCATCGTAAGAACATGAACGGATGCATAAATCCAGACGTCAAAAGAACATGCAAGAGCTCGACCAAAGTCAAAGAGCAAGGCCAATTTATATTTGGCCTAGTTGGATAGGTAGCAACTTTTTTCCCCCTTGCTTTCTCTCTCTCCCTCTGTACAAAATGTACCTACATGTATTGGTTCAGTGAAACCCTTTAAGGTTCTGGTTTTCTCTTGAGCCACCGACAAGAGCTTTCACATTTTTCATTACAATGCTAACCTTCCTTTTCATGCACGGACTTGTTCGTCTCTTTCTTCTTTTTCTCTGTCTTTCTTTTGAGATGCCATAGACAAGTCCAATACTTTCACATTTTACCATTCATCTTTTTCTTCAATGACTTTTTTACCCATTTTCTCCTAAACGTTTACACTCTTTTTTCTTTTTTTCTCTCTCTTCTTTTTTTCATGCTAAAAAGCAAAGATCAACTGAAGTAGCAATTTTTACTAGGGAGAGAACAAGTCAAAGATAATTTTACATGTACCATTCATCTGTATGTAGATACATATATTTAAATCTTTTTCACTCCATGAATAGACAACTTTTATGAGGTTTCAAATTTACAATCAATTTTCATAATTATTATAATGTATGTCGTACCCCTTTCCTTTTTTTAGTATTCAATTTTATTTAATTTAAAAAATAATGACATTTTTTAAAATACCAATACTACTAAAATCATATCAACTTTTTCTTCATCATCATACACTATTACTACCTATGTACTACAATCATCTCTAGATAGTGAGAACAAGAAATACAATTCACAAAAGAAAAAAAAAGTTCAATAGATTCAATCTCTACACTGAAGCCGTTTTATTGTCAAAGATGAAGCAATTTAATGGGACAATTACTATGTAAAATGGAGTTTAAATAGACTCCAATTTATTTCAAATAAAAAAAACATGATTATTGTTACGTCATGCGGTGAATAAAAAAATTTCCTTAAAATGAATTTTTTAAGTCTCTCTCTCCCTCTCCCTCTCTCTTTTTGCGTTTACTTTTTTAAGCAAGCAGTAAATTGTTAAACTATTATAACGTTGAAGGGAGTAAAGAAGGAAGAGAGAGAGAGACAAAGTCAACGGCTTAGATTCCAGTCCATTATGTAATAAATAGTTGCTATCCCATTAATCTTATTTCCATTAGGCACACAACTTTGTCTGTGTCCAACATCAAAACTACACACACAATCCCCCCCTCCTTCCCTCTCTCCTCCTCACTAAAAGACTAAAGACGACGTGGCTGAGCTGAGCTGAACTCTGGCATGAACTGGTAGGCTCTTTTGGTTCTAAATTCTTTTTTTATTTTTTTTTCTTCCCACTGGCATCCCCTCAGACTTGCTCCCATCCTCTCTCTCTCATCTTGGCCATATCCTCTACACCGTGAAAGGTCATCCAAAATCACAAATAAATCCGATTGCCTTTTTTTCTTTACTTTCTCTCTCTTCATTTATTCTTTTTGATTTTCTTTTTTTTCACTCTTGAACGTCTTTCATGTTTCTTGTAGAAGAGATAAAAAAAACTTGAATTCTCTTTTCTCATCGTCATCTCCAATGAATTAAAGGAGAGAGGGGAGGGGGAGGGGAAGAAGAATCTTTTTTCGCCTCTCACATTCTTCTATCTCTGCATTCTCACCATAATATCTTTACGACTTTACTCTCCAGCTCCATCGTCAGTCTTCCAGTTCCAGTTACCACAGATCAAGAGAGAGAGAGAAGAAAGGGAAGGTGGATTCTCATCTTCCCTCATGTTAAACATCATGCGGAAACCTAGCAGATTTTTTTCTTGACTATCACTCTCTCCCTCTCTCTCTCTCTCTATTTATGTACGTAAAGCTGATAACTATGAAGAAGAGAGAGAATTGATCATGTAATAAAATTTTATGATATATTTTGCGTGAGTGTGGCCTTATAAAAGTCAACATGGTTTGATACTTGGCAAGAAAAAAAAACTTGCACTGTAGGAGTATATCAGTAAAAAAGGAAGACTTTCTCTTTTTCTGCCATCAGATTAAGAGTTTTTCGTGCGTGTATTATCTAGGGGAATCTTGAAAGGGAGAAGTGAATTTTAACATTATGTAACATTATACACCAAATTCTACTGTATGTACTCACCATGAGCTTGAGATTCAAACCAAAAACTCATTCTATCATTTGTACATGTACGTCTTATATATTGAGTTACATGCAGCAACGTGACGACGAGGGCGGACGGCGCCCAGGCCGGGCCCGAAGGGGCCGGGCCACGGGAAGTTTTTGGCGAGAAGTTTTAAAAAATTAAACTAAATTAAATTAAAATTTTACCTCAATATTTGCACACCTTAATCAGTTGGCTTAATTGGTTTACATTTTATATACACGCATGCACATTGTACATGAAGATGACTACAATAATAAATATTATTTATGATGTACTGTACATTATGTCACATCATCATCTGAATATTAGACAATATTAAGCACTCATGCATTAAAATTGTTTCATAGTTATCCTTGCATAATCTGGGAAAGTGTGAATTTCGAGGAAAGGATTTTTTTAGAATCTTGTTTTGCAAAATCTTTTTCTCAAGAAAAAAAACATTAATTTAAATTGAGTGTGTTTTAATCTTAACACATTTTGATTGTTGGTGTGTCAGCTATGGGTAGAAAACACAAGCCAGAGCATTTAAAAGTGTCAACCCAAAAAAGGAAGAAACAGGAAGTCAGAAAAGAAAACGACAAAAGTTACGGGAACTTGAAAATATAAAACTCGCTTCAAAATTGAAGTCTTTCATTCAATCCGGGGAAATAGCTTCAAATTCGGGTTCTGCTAAAAAACCCAACAATACAATCTCAACTTCGAGTAATTTTATTATTAAATATTGATTTTTATTTTTTAATTTTGTCACAACTCACAACAAAATTTGATTGTCTTTTTTTATTTATAAAATGTTGACCAAAATTGTTTAACTTTTAAAAAATAATTCAATAATTAAACGACGTTAAAATTTATTATTTTACTTCAACATTCGACCTCCAACACGACAGGTGGAAACGAAATTCTAGAAACTGTATCGGCTGTTGATATTTCTGTGGATAATGTTGCCTCCTTGACCTCACTAACCGTTTTAGGTAAAAATCATTTGTAATCGTTAGAAAATGTGTACATTTTAAAAATTCAGATTACTGCTACTTAAAATGTTGAGATATAAATTTTAATTATGCTGGTTTTAGATCATGAAATGGAAGATTTTGAGTCAAGTGACGAATTGGACTGTAGCAAAACCGAGAGTGGTTCGAAGGAAGAGCAGACTATAGAAGTTGACACACATGAGGTCAATAATGATAATGTCAAACAAAAAGTATTGCGTTCAGGTTTTTCGACATCGCCTTTTAGTCATGAAGGTACCATTTTAGTTTAAATTTTACTTTCATAAATTTTATAATTAAATTATTTTAATTATAAAATTAAAATTATAAATATCCAATTTCTTTGTTTTTAGAAACATTTGATTTATCTGATCGTTTTATATGGCCAGCCGGTCCAATTGACTACGGATTTAGATCAACATTGTTAGAGACTGGTCCGGAACAAAATATTCTCTCTGAATATCCCATGGGTAAAGGGGGAAGATTTCAGTCATCACACTTTGTTGGACAAAAACCAAATGGAGAAATCCTAGAGAATAAGTGGCTAATGTATAGTTATAAATCTAATTCGCTGTATTGTTTTCCTAGTATTATGTTTAATGACACAAAACAAGCTCGTAGTCCTTGAGCGAATTATGGGAAAATAGGCTATGCTGATTTTGATCATTTATTGCGCGGGATTATTCGCCATAGCGATAGTCAAAATCATTTCGCTTGCGCTGCAGTGTGGGAAAATCCCACAGCAAAAACGAACAACGCAGTTGCGCTACATAATAAACTTGAGGAAAAAGAAGTCAGTTTTTGGGTTGAGGTTTTGAAACGAATTTTAGACGTGGTATTATTTTTAGCGCAAAATAATTTAGGATTTAGAGGAAGCTCAAATAATATTTCTGACAAAAATTGTGGAAATTTTTTGGGTCTGATAAAGTTGGTTGGAAATTATTATGGTCCCCTTCGTGAGCATATTGACCGATTGACAAAAAATAAAGGGAGCTATTTATCCAACAAATGTAAAAACGAATTTATTTCCCTTCTTGGTATTACAGTAAGGCGCAACGTTTTAGATGGCATTAAAAGTAGGAAATATTTTGCGATTATGTTTGATACTACACCAGACGTTTCTCACATTGACCAAGTTAGCGAGATTGTGCGCTCAGTTCGCTGTAGCCCGGATGGTTGTTATGTTGAGGAAAGCTTCATTGATTTTTTTCCTACCGTTGAGAAAACTGGTTTGGGATTTTCCAATGCTATTATTTCAAAGATCAGTGATGACAAGCTGGATATTTCTAATTGTAGAGGACAGTCATACGATAATGCGTCAAACATGAAGGGTGAGTTCAAAGGGGTTAAAAAATATATTTTAAATAAAAATCCGTTAGCTTTCTTTGTTCCTTGCGCTCTCCATTCTCTCAATCGAGTAGGAGTAAATGCTGCCGAAAATGTTTTGGCGGCAAAATTATTTTTAGGACAAGTTCAAAGTTTGTATGTATTTTTTTCGTCCTCTACATCACGATCGTCTGCTTTGGCAAATAAAATAAAAGTCACTCTCAAGGAACAGTCAGGTACATGATGGTCGTCAAAATATTCCGCAGTTTCTGGTTTATTGTTTGAGTTTGAAGCAGTTATTGAGGGTTTGACAGACATCTCAAATAATACCGATGGTCGTTTTAATGCTCAATCAATGTCAGAAGCTTATTCGTGTTTAATAGATATTTTGAACTTTAAATTTGTGCTCTCCCTTGTCACATGGAATACAGTGCTGGGTAAAATAAATATTTGCAGCAATAGTTTACAAACCGAACATTGTGATGTAGAGCACGCCGAAAAGTTACTATCCGGCTTCATGATCCACTTCATGGGAACAGAAAGAGAAATTGCCGCGCGCAATGAAATAGACTTGAATAGTGGTTTTTTAGATATAAGAAGGACTAGAGGGTTTCACAGTCGAATTATGGGTAGAAGTGAAAAGATTTCAAATGAAAAGATGTTTGAAACTGAGTTTTTTAATTCGCTGCTAGATACGATAATTAAAGAAATGCAGAAGCGCTTCGAACAATTTCGTGACTGTTCAGATACTTTTAGCTTTTTGTGGGGTGAGGTACTGGCAACGTTGACAACTTTATGTCATCAAGATTACACCACTGATTTAGCTAATAAATATGAAACAGATTTGAACCGGCCTCAGTTCTGTTCAGAAACCAGTTTTTTGAAAAATACAATTGAACCATTTTTAGATTCGACCAAAAAGGTGGAAAATTGTAGTGCATTAGATGTTTTAAACATTTTGTACAAAAATGAATTAGAAAAGTCTTTCCCAGACGTTGAAACAGCCCTTCGAATTTTTTAACAATTCCCGTGTCTGTTGCAAGCAATGAACGCGCCTTTTCAAAGCTTAAAATAATCAAAAATTTTTTGCGGTCCCGAATGGGCGAAGAAAGGCTTACTAACTTAGCAATTTTGTCTATTGAGCGTGAACTTGCAACCAAAATTTCTTTTGAGGATATTATTTAAATGTTTTTGTATAATTATACCTAATAAAAAAATTACAACAAAATAATTCAAAAAATTTGAAAATATTATAAGTTTGGTCAACATCTCAACATTTTAATCTAATTTGTACATTTTGAAAATGATGTATAACCAGTTGAATGAAAAAACAAAATTGACACACAATTTTACTCAAAGAGTCATTGTTGCATTTTAGTTAGTGTTGAAACCTTGTTTGTTGGGCGGTAAAATAAATACAAACCAAATTACTAATGTATTAAAAAGCGCCGGGCCACGGTCCACCGCGCCCGGGCCGAGCCATTTTTTGGAAAACGTCGCGTCTCTGGTTACATGGGTACATCCATTACCCATTTTTTGGTTACTTAAGCAACCTGAACAAGAAGCAAATGGAAATTTTGGATATACCATTTAAAAATTATATAATAATATTATTATGTAATGTACCTAATATCATACAAAAGTCAATATGATTTAATAGGTATTGTATAAGAATATAATTTTTAAAAAAAAATTGAATAAAATGTATTACATTTTCTAGTCATGAAATTGTCCACGTCGCACAATGCAATGAGACATTAAAAGTATAGCTGAAAATTGTACTTTCTCTCAATTCCATACATTATGTAAAAAAACCAACAATCTGGCGAGTCTTTTTGTCTTGATACAGATTTATCTGTGCGGCCGTGCTCTGCGTAGCAACGATCTTTTTTTGAGGGATAAGATTTTCACTGGAACGATACGAGACCAATAGTTGGCATATGGGAAGGAATCTGTGAGGATCTATCTCTCTCTCTTTCTCTGTGTAATACTACTGGCAGGGAAAGGAATGAAGAAAGTAAAAAAAAACTATGAATGATTTCACTCGACAGTCTGATAAATGGGGCTGCGTCATTCCCACTCCTCACAATATGTTTACCTTGTGGAATCTTGTCTTAACTTTTGGACTTTATAGCCCTCCGTCTTTGACGACAGCATTTCACATTCCTCATTCTCAAAAGAACATTTTCCATGGTTCTCTTTAATAGTAAAAGGGCGGATTGGGCAAGTTGAATTTATCAAATTTTATTGGACTTGAAATTATGTACCCCCAAACTCCAAACCTCCCTCCATTTCCTCAGCCTCCTCCAGCATCTATCACCCAAAGTCAGCAGAGTATTGAATCTAGTCTAAATCATTTTTAGGGATAATCTTTTACTATTTTAGTCTCCAGTGACCTATTTGAGATTTCTTCCCTTTTTTTTGTTCAAAATAATAATTCAATTTATTACATTTTCTTTCTACTCCATTGCATATGTAATTTACTATACTTACATAACATGTATAATGTCCCATATGTGTAGGTAAAATAACAGTTTATGCAATTTTGGGGTCAAATATAAAATTAATAAATATTTTGAACAAGAGAAATATCTTGATGAAAGATTATTTGCATTATTTTTTTAGCATAAAATTTGACCTGAAAATTCATCATCGACACAAAAGAGAGACCATTTAGAAAGTCCATTTTGTGGGAAATAAAGAAGGGAGAGGGGAAAAAACTTTTTGGTTTAATGTAGCCTAGATTTTTTTTCATGTTCGTTATATATTGCAAGTTCTATATTGCTTTCAATTTGACTTTCACTTTAAGCTAGTTTCAATCGTAAGATGGAAATCCATTTCATTTCATCTCCTTTCATCCGGTACAGGAAAGCCGGCTCCTGTCTCATACAACCGGAGAGAGACTCTATTCAATATGCCGCCACAGCACTTGCCTCAATCTACACTCACACACTTTCTCTACTTTCTCTTTCTTATATATCTTGAACGTGCACGCAAATATACAATCAACACCTAAATGTTTTATACATGTGTGTACACTATAAGTTTACATTTCTTTGATATGGGTACTTAAGACACAAGGGAAAATATTCAGAATCTAAAGGTAAAATTTTTATGGAATCCTCCAAATTTTTTTTCATATTGATTCTGAGAACTTTGAGTGAAAAAATTGTCGCTATATCTAATTGTAAGATGGTGATTGTTGTAAAAGAGCTTTTTTTATGATTATATTTATACATTGTAGAAAATATTCCTTTGGCTTTTACTATAAGTCAGATTTGCCCAGGGAATTTAAACACATTTTTATAGATCCTCTACAAATTTTTCCCAGCTTCCGCTAGTACTTAAATGGCTTCTTTTATAACATTTTTTTCTATTTTTTCTCTCATTCTGTAGAAATGTACTTAACACAGTCTAAAATTTATTTGCTCCATTTTTAGTCAAATTTTTTTTTTTTCTCTCTCTCTCTCTCTATAAAGATAATAAAGGAATGCTGATGACTGCCTGGGCATAAATTTGAAAAGTTGAGAGAGTTGAATTTTTGGTAAAATAAATAAACGTTTCTCTCTTTTAGTAAGAATCTTGAGGGATGAGAAAAGTGTTTGCATATTTTAGACAAAGACAAAAAGAGAAAAAAAACCTTTGCACGTGTACACAGGTAGAAGAGACTACTTGACTTTGTAAATATAATTCAAGGTCACATGATGGTAAATTTAATGGCAAGGACTATATGTACCTCTGCATGGCCATTCCCCTTGCATGTCTCCAAAGACTAAGGAACACAGAAAGAGAGAGGGAGAGAGAGAGAGAAGAATATGCTAAAAACAGAATAAAATATACAGCCACTCTTTTATCTTTCAACAAAGTTGACGACACAAGAGTTAAAATGATTTAATTTCTATTTAAACCATGAGGGTGGACATAAAATGAAAAAACAAGATTGAAATTCTAACTTTTTAAGAAAGTGTCAAAGGAAAAAGCAAGAGCTAGAATGATTGTACAATTCTCTCTCTCTTCCTCCCTTATTTCCTTCTATTTGCCTTGTCGCTACTTTAACCCTGTCCTTGTTAGTCGACATAGTTATAGACAAGATCAGACCTAAAAAAATACTCCTCCAGTCGTCCTCTTTTTGCGCAAATTCCTTGCAAAAAAGAAATATTTCCATTTCCACAGTATCCTCAACTTTGCCCTTCAGCTTGTAGAGAAAGAGGTCTTACCACCAAAGTTGTCTCTTTTATCTGTATATGTAATATGTACAATTTGTAACTGGGAGAGTAAGATATGGAGTATAAGATTGTGTAGCGTAAATAGTGTACATATTCATTTCTTTACTCATCATTTTGTGCCATTTTCTCTGCACATACCTTGTACACATATAAAAATGTGTCCTTTACTCATAATAGACTTGGTTATCTCACTACTCCCAACATGGTTAAAAGCCTCAACTTTGCCATATCATTTTTTACTCTACTCTTGTGCTACTTGAGAGGAGGGTAACTGGTGTAATGGAATGGAATGAGACTGTGATAAGGACCACGGAACGGTACTTTCACCAATCATTAGGCTTACCATTCTCTCTCTCTCTCTCTTTTTAAAGGACAAGGCCCAAATCGAACCGTTGTTCTTTCAACTATCCCTACAGATTAGATAAATGTCTCGAGCATCTCTCTACAACTCTAAGACTCTTTTTTGTGTGTTTTATTTCCACCAAAATCAATTATATGACACAGCTCTTCCTTTCTCCATTATGACTCAGCACATTCTTTTCAGAGAGAGAGAGAGAGAGAGAGAGAGAAAGCATTCATGAGCTGTGTATGTGTAGTTTCTATTATTTTTTTCAACAAGATCAACCTAAGTTAGATTTGATGATATACAGTAGTAATTATGTTTTGTAAAGAATCTTCTAATTTTATCCTTCCAGTCGTACAAATTCTTCCCAAAACTCTTCCCCATACAGATAAATACATCAAGGGAACGGGAACAAATGATTGGTCGTAACATCATCATTTATAAAATGAGTTTCCTCGTTGACTATCTGTAGAATGTCTATTTCATTAAATCCTCAACTTTTTTTTACAGCATCTAAAGGAATTTATATATACCAGTTAGTAGTCATTTTTTTAGTCTCTTTAATCTCAAATCCCCATTGCATTGCATTGTCTAATGTATGTCCTTGAAATCAATGACTTTTTTCAACAATCAAATAACCACGTTAAACTTCATTGCCATATCTCATATAACATAGGTATAACTTGATATACTCGTAGCACAAGTTTTCAAACGATTATTTACAATCATAAAAAACGATTGAAAAAAAATTCTTGTGAGTTGGAACATTTGTAATGATAAAATTGTTTTTAAACTTTTATCATATTAGTTTCACAAAATTCCATTTTATTTAAATCTATTTGCATAAAATTCTCTTTCTCTATTAAATCCTAACGATGATTCTACTTGAACAATTTTATATTATAATAATAATCGTTAATAATAATCAGAACGTAAATCCTCCTCCCCAAAAGATTACCATTAAGTTAGGTCCAACATGGGGCATCACACATGTTCTCAAATATTCATTTTCTCCTTGTGGCGTCCAGAAAAATGAGATAAAAATTAAATTATGAAAGCCTCTAAAATATTTAATAAAAAATGACAGTAATGTAAAAAAGACACATTGTGATTTAATATTGTTTCCTTCATTTGATAATTTTATTTGACAAAGGTACATAATTTCATTTCATTCTTTTCTTCAACCTATCCTTTTTTCCCTGATTACTTTTTTATTTTTAAATATTATGTATCAGTATTCAGTAGTAGTACAGATTTTTTCATATTTATTAATAATGTAGTAAATCATGTAAATTTAATACTTTTTCTCACCTGCTCTCTGAAATGTTAATAAATTAATTAATTACTTTATTGGTATTAAATTATTGTGAAATTCTGGGCAAGATTTTTTAAAATATATATGTACTGTATGTAATAACCACCAAGTTGTCAAATGGTAAAACTCTATTTCATTAACTTTAAATTTACAGTTAAGTAGATAGCATTAAGTGTACAAATTACACAATGTAAAATTATATGGGATTCAGAAACTTGATTTTCCTTTGACAAGATAAGTAAAAGGTGTAATATATACCTAATGTATATATTTTATTATACAATAATAAGACGATTGTACACATCATAACATAAAGTACGAACCTAAATTATATAATAGACTTATGTATACAGAATACATATTATATATATAACGAGTGCTAAAGCCGTGTTGAATTAGATAACCCTAATTATTATTGTAGTAAGCATGGATAGCTTGCTTTCACAATTTCAAAAAAATGTAAATCAACCAACCCTACAGTATTATTTATTATAGATTTAGATATTACTTGGTGGGAGAAATTACATTTTATCATGATGTTTTCAGTCAGTGTTTCAAAGTTTTTTTTTCGTAGTAAAGTTATTTTTTTCACTTTTTTTATGCAAGAGAGATAACAATTTTAAGAAAAGGTACAATAATTAAGCTAAACTTTTAGTATCAATAGTACTTAATATAGTTAAATGTAAATAGTACTTATTATACAATCTTTCACTATCATTTTGGTGCTAAAAAATTTACCTCTAATATCTAATAATTCGTCGTATGTTTTTTGGTAAGGTACTACAATAGTTCATTGCTAATTAATTAGTGGCGGGATTTCATCAAGTTATTAATGTCCACAAATAATATCATCATTTTTCTTTTAAATTTTTAACCACAACCACCATGTTTCCGTAGTAGAATCTGTAAAATTTACATGCGATTACACAGTACAATTTCAAGATGACTATAATAATAATTAATTATATATTAATTATGGTAAATTTTTCGGACGCATTTTCTCATGCAATTCAGTCACATTATTATTATTATGATTATTTAATATTTCAAGTCCATTACACATTTTGAAGCACATGAATATATGCTACAGAAAGTATAATTGCCCTGATTATTTGATTATCCTAATCTGATTCTGATCATAATGCAAAATAGACAAATCATAATAAGTTTATTATTATATAAACGTTGTTTTGCGCGAATAACAAAAAGTAGACTACAAATTAGCATGCTACGCCAAATTTGCAGCACACACTATATAATATAATATTTTTATATTAGTGTATTAGAGGAAGCTAATAGTCACCTGGGTCACTTTGTGGTCAAGCCATTAGCGTTTAATTCATAGTAATATTTAGAGTATCAATATCTAATAAAAATTACGACTACAAACATAACGAACCTATGGAGTATCGACTACTCCTCGTTTATGCATCAAAATTGTCAATACTAAAACGTCGTAAAATATGTTATATATAATCTATCTAAATAAACCTATGTAAATAAACGGGAGAATTTTCTGGCTACAGCTTAGAGTCTTCTTTATGTTTTACATAGCAAAGTCCCATAAAAGGCTATCGCTCATAGGACTCATTGGAGCTCCACTGTGTCCCTTCATGTCTGCCGCAAGATTTTGATCAAGGTTCCCAAACCCGCTACCAATCACGGAATTATTGACAATATCTGTATTAGCGGCAGTAAAAATGTCAACCGATCTTGTAGATGAAAGTAAGGGATCTCTTTGCATCAAATTAGATTGATTGTTGTGATTTGAATTGTTGCTACCATTATTAGAAACTGTTCCGCAAAAATCCATTGATGACACCCCAAAAAATGTATTACAACTTTCACCATTGTTATTCATAAAATTTACACCAATTCCTTCACCACCATTCATTGAAATCCCATGTGAAGTATTAAAGTTTTGAGAGTCAATATTTTGTTGACTTTGTGCTGATGATGATTGATGTTGTTGTTGTTGCTGTTGTGGTAAATTGGTGGTTGTAGATGAAGTGGAATTACTACAATTATTTGGCAAGAGGTTTTCTAACCAGTCCGAGTAGTCCATTTCCATGGGCATGGGTACATCCAAATCTGAGTGAAATAATCCAAGTTCATCCAAAAAGTCGTCGTCATTTTTTCGTGACTCTTGATTTTGACCATGTGTATCAACCGACATGGGCACTGGAAGATTTATACTTGACTTGGCACCACCACTTACATTATTTTTGTTATTACTACTATTACTAGTCATGTTAAGGTGAGAGGAGGCTGACGTCGTATCGTCCAAAACAACATCCATGTCATCAACCAAATGTAAATCCTTCGTGTCAACTTCACAGAGTAACAGAGATAAAGAATTGTTCTCATCATCTTCCTCACCCACATGGACATTTTGTATCATTGTTGCACGTGCCTGGAATTTCTCAGCAGTACTGCTCAATATATTCGACAGCTGACTCTGAGCAGCTGCAGCCAATTGTTCAGATTCTGCATGTTCACGTCCGAAATTAGAGAGATCTAAAAAAACAAATCAAAATGAATATCTTGAGCCCAATCATTGTGCCAAATAAATTCGTGTATAGACTTGGTCATTGCTACTCAAATATAAGAACCATAATACTATCCATTTTTAAAATAAACTTTTTTTTTACCTTTACTAATTTTTAAAATATCTTCTGCTTCTTTAGATAGGGGCTCTTTATCCTGGCCAAAATAGTAATGTGAACGTTTTGGAATGGTTATTTTAATCATGGGAGACAAAGATGATGAGGTAGGGGAAGATGAAGATGACTCTTGTAAAATGTCATGGATTGAGGGTGTTCCTGGGCATTGCATTTGAAGGTGGTGTTGGTCAAGTGGTGTTGAAGTGATTGGAACAAATTGCGAACTATGTTGTGTTACAGATGCCGCCGGTATGGCACTTGCAATTCGTGAGAATGTCATTGAAGTCGGAACTAGAATCAGAAATGAAGTAATAATAAATTAGTTTCAAAATTAGTTCAATGTAATTTAGTACGATATGGGTAATTTTTTTGTATTTAACATTTTTTTGTCATAATTGTCATAAAAAGTAACTCAGCAAATATTTGAATATGATATAAAGAAACTATACGCACGTGTGACTGCGAATGTCGCTGGTGGAAGAGGTGGTGGGGGTGGAACATTATTAGAAATGGATTGAGTGGATGTTGATGAATTATCCTCACTAGTGGAATTGGTCGAATTTGAATAAGGCACAGTATGTGGTGTCTTACTAGGGGTTGCATCTTGGACTGTTGAAGCCCAATGGTAGTCTGAACCTTTTAAAAAGTCAAACCATTAAACACACATTTTATATAACGCTGAATAACATGATCTACTCGTGATTTTGAGTACACACTGCAAAAAAAATACAATAATTTTTCAATCAACTAGATTGATATATTTTGAGGCTCAAATTCTAAAAGAATAAATGCCAAGAGCTAAAGATACTTAAAAAATTGATAGTGCGGAAATCATGAATACAAAAATTTGCAGTGTGTGTTCATTAAATCACGTAATAACAATTATTATTTGTGTATGATTATTACGAGGTGAACCGGGGGACGATGGAGATGGTGGCATTACTAATTCTGTAGAATATTTAGAGAAAAGGGTTCATATTATTAACACGACTACCACACATGAGTATTACTTTTCATTTTAAAAAATTAAAGTTTTTCTTCGTAGGCCGGAACATTACCTCCATTTCTTATTAAGATTTCTAGTACGTCATCAACCATTTGGCTCTTAAAACATTCCTTTGAATTCTTTTTGGCATCAGATTTCTGTAAAAAAATAAATAAGCAAAAATGTAAGTTTGTACAAAAATTCTTGACTAATCAGTTTCTCAATATGCTCATGTTGTAACCTTATCGATGTCTTCTGATGGTTGTGCCGGCTTGGAACTACTGGAAGAATCATATGTGACTAAGAAATCTGGCATATCTTTGGAAATTTCATCATTTGTTTCGGTTGATGAAACTTCATTAATTTTGAGCAACCATGAATGATCCATGCTATCGCCATCACCTCCACCACCAACACTACCACTGGTATTATTATTTGAAGCAGTTACAACCATTGGAGTGTGTGCAAGAATGATTTGTGTATCATTGGGTTGATTTTGTTGCAATTCTTGTGCTGAAGTAGTTATTGTAGCTGTTGCGACTGTTGTTGTGGGAATCGTGGCAAGTTTTACGATGGTGAAAGGAATTTGTTGCTGTTGTGATTGTTGCAGCTTCAGTTCACTAGTCACCATACTCACACTTGGTTGATTATTAGAGATCGCTAATGTGGTTCCTTGTTGTTGATGCGAACTCGGCGTTATAGTAGTAGTAGTGGTAACTGGAGATGTAGTCATTTGTGCGATTTGAACTACTTTCTGTTGTTGCTGCTGCTGCTGTTGTTGTTGTTGCTGTAGGACAAAGAATAATTGCACTTAGAAAATATGTTGTTATTAAAATGAAAATGACATAAACTAGTAAGCACCAAGATAATTAAAAACTAACCATGGAATGAAGTTGGATAAGTTTTTGAAGCTGAGCTTGAAGTGCCTGTTGTTGCATTTTCTGTTGAAGGTGTTGTTGAAGGGCTAGTCGATGCTTTTGTCCACCACCCTGATAATTTAAAATCAATATGATTAGTACTCAATTATTACATATTACATAAAACGGGTATAAAAAATATCAATATATTCTTTGCTAATATTAGCGTTTAATGTACCTGTTGGGTAGACTTCATTTGTTGCAATTGTTGTTGGGAATTTTTCAATGCTTGTTGTAATTGCTCGATTTGTTTTTGTTGCTCTCGTATCACCTTCTCATCAATTTTTGTTTTATTGTTCGCAAGGCCTTTATCGTTGTTGCTGATGTTATTGTTGTTGTTGCTAGCTTGACTGTTGTTATTGTTCCCTACTATTAAATTAAATTTAATTTTGTCACCCACCTGAGATGTTTGAGGATTATTATTAGCAACTCCCAACTTTTTATTAATTATTTGCTTTATTCCAATACCAGTCACATTATTATTATTATTGTTTTTATTGCTGCAACTATTGTTCGTACTGACATCACTAGATTCACTAATATCCATTGGGTCACTCGAAGATGAGCTTTCATCCATTTCAGTCTTAATAGTCAGTATCGAGGACGAAGATAAAGAATTTACTTTGCACAATCCTTCATTATTATTATTTCCATTTTCTGACTTGGGTGGAGGAGTAGTGGTACTCACAGCCTCATCTTGAATATGAGTAACATTTGATTCTGCTTGTCGAAGTCTCTCCACTAATTGTGGTTTACTACCAGACACGGGCAAGTTCCTTCTTTTTAACTCTGCTTTCAAATCACTCACTTTCCAGTCATTTAACCTAAGTTTACTACCGTTAATTGAATGTCCACTGCCCACTACATGATTGTTGTTGTTACTGTTGTCAAATTGACTTGTTTGAGCCGGTTTAGAATTAATTTCAGAAACTTGCATCGGAATTGGATTTTGTACCGGAATAGTTATAGTTGTAGTGGCGGATGTTGTGGATGCAGACGTTAGTGGAATAGGAGCTGGAGCGATGGGTTGTGGTTTAACCGATTGTGAAGTACTGATTGTAGTTGACACTGGAATACTTGACAGTTGAGTTGGAGTTTGGCTAAAAGTAATTGTCGAAGAACCAGCAGGGGCTATTAGAGGAGTTCTAGTTCCACCACTATTTGTTTGTAGAGTTACTGGCATACTAGGAGTTATTTTGGTAACCGTACTAACAGCGTCACTTGATGGATTTAATTTAGATACAGCCGGCAAAATGATTTGTGGATACTAAAACAAGAAAAAAAAACAGTTCTCATTAATTTGTCGTACTCATACAAAATGTTTATATAACGCCCACACACATGAGATTATGCATTCAACTTTAAAATACATTTGGATATTTATAGATAAGGATAAATTCAAAAACATACTTTATGTTGCCATTCCAGTTGCCATTGCAAAAACAACTGTTGCTGTTGAAGTAGTAGTTCATATGAGCTCTCTACTTGCTGTTGTTGACTCTGTTGACCTCCACCTTTTTGGGCATTTGGTGGACCTTTATATTCATGAAATTTAATTGTTCGAGCTTTAGGTTGACTTTTTGTCTTGCCACTCTTCTTTGAACTCCTACTCTTTGATGAGGAAGAATGTTGTTGTTGCTGAACTTGATTGAAAGTACTGTGACCAGTTCCAGGGGAGGGTCGAGAGAATACCGTCCCTCCTGTCCCAGCAACTAATTGACTTAGTTGAGCACTTGTGACTGGAATGGTTCCAGGCGGCAAGGCAGACCCATTTCCAGAACCCGCAGCCGCTGCTTGAATGTTATGTAAATGAAGTTGTAGTCTACCTAAAATAGGAGGAACGGACGGTGGTGGGAGAGGGGGAGGAGGGGGCGGTGGAGTTAATGCGACTGAGATTGGTGACAGGGTTGACACAGTTGAACCCAAGGATGGAGACGACGGAACTAAAACAGTCACTGGTGGCTGACCATCCTCATCTGATTTTTTGAGTCCACTACCACTGGAAGAGGAATCCGCAGAGTTTTGTGAAATTGAATGATCTGGAGTTCCAGCAGGGGAGGATAAATCCGAACTTGACTCATCATCACCACACAAATATACATTAGGCACATGTGGACCAGGTGTATGACCTTCATAGGTTGGTTTGAACTCTACAACTCCTTCCTTGATTGCTTGCTCCATTTGAGCATCTGGAGCATGGAGAATATTCTTTTGAACTAATTCCAATGGTCCAGGTCTATGAATTAAATGGTCATTTAAAGAATCAGCTAATCGAGCTCTTTTCAACATTCTCTGTTTTTCGGCTAGTGAAGGTGCCACCCTTGCATTGGTATCTGTCAAGAACATTAAAGACTTATTACTACAAACATGAATAGAAAAATTCAACTTTTAGTCAAAGTTGTACTAAAAACTATTCAAACAGATCCTCTTTTATTATTGTTTTACCTTCAAGAATATGTTGGCGTACCAACTCTTGCCGAGCTGGTCTAGCCTGGATTTTGATCTGTAATGAATCATATGTATTAGGTAAATGTACAAATATATCATTACAATCTTATGTCAAGTCTCACGAGCAATGATAGCAAATAATTTTGTAATGTCAAAAAATTACCTTCAATAAATCACTCATTCTGGCGTGCTCAAGTCTGACCCGTTGACCCGCAAAAGCTGCCGGAGTCTTTGGAGCTAAAGGCAAAACATTTGAAATAAAAACATGACATTTCATCTAAAATAATAAAATTGTATTTGAAAATTTCTATTTGGTTTCCAAAGATTATGTCGTCAACTTATTATCGAAGATGTAAATTAGATTTAAATTAACAATTTAATACATGTAAACAAGATTGACTTACGTGGTAATATACCCTGTTCTACTAATTGAATCATTGGTCGACGAAGCAAAAGCTTGACTTTTAGAGCTATCAAAAACAAAATCCAAAGGAAATCCAATTAGACAATTAGACAATTAGCAATGCTAAATTAAATATAATACCCACATGATATTGCTTTAGTCATGGGTCTCATGACTCTTTATCTTTCTCGTGAAATATAAATGACAATTAGTTAAAAAGTACACATCTTTACTAACATTCTTTATTTCGATCCATGCTGGGTTGTAATGGAGAATCGTCAACTTGTACGTTTGGTGGTGAGGGCTGAGATTGCTCTTGTTGAGAATCCAGTCCTTGACTCAATGTAGTTACTGATTCGGATTCTGATGTAGAAGACGTAGATGAAAACACCTGTTGATTTTGTTTTGGCTTTGAGTGATTAGGGTCAATGGAAAAAGGAGAGGTATTTGTTAATTCCATAGGATCCATTTCCACCTCGTCAAAGTCCTCAAAAAAGTCTGGACACAGTTGAAATAGTGTCTCAATCAAATCAATGTCAAGTCTGACAGGCCAAATTAAATTCTCTGCTTTAGAATGATCTCTTCCACCTACAACAAACAAACAAAACACAAACATTAGGTATGAATCACATTAAAACATGAGAATAAAATTCTACTCTACATCAATCAACTAAAAATTGTATATTTAGCATTCCAAAACATCAAGCCGAACATGAGATTCCAAAATATAGAGCGTCAAACTATTTACTTATTTTGAGTTTCAGTGTATACCTCAGTAAGTGAATACACTTTCTGATTTTTTTTCTTTGTGTATATTATGTAATGTATATAAAACACTAAGTGACAAATTAAATTAAAATCATACGAAACATAAATTTTTCAAGACAAGGAATTCAACTAGCTGATTCAATTGTTCAATTGTCATTGTAAAATAATGTCGTATCATCATTTTGAATTTGATTAATAGTCTCAATAGTTTTAACAACTAAAAAACTTGTCAAATATAATTGTATTTTTCTATACTTATTGGCTAGCTGGTATTATTATTAAGCAATCACATCTGAAATCAATGTATTTACAAAAATTACTAAACAACAAGGCATTACTCATACTCAGACGACATTCCGTACTCATGTGGTCCACATTATCCCCATACAACATACTGACACTAGTTTACTCCCACACAAATTCTAGTCAGCTTTCACTTATCACACATCTTTTTCCTACATCTCAGTTTCTCAACCAACAACTCTAGCGATTATATGCACGTGTGATATGATGAGTAAGTAACCTTGTGCTTCGTATAATTATGTAGTTTTAAAATACGTAATATAAACATCTCCACACACACACACAAAAAGGCCAGAGTGACTGCGTAAAAAAACTATCTATCCTCCTCAATTCTCATCCTTCTTCATGAGCAAAAATCTTCATTCTCAACTCAACATATTTTGAACCATCAAGACATGTAAACACTGAAATAACACTGGTATATATCATTCATGACAAAAAACATTTCCACGATAAGATCATTTCAATTGTCACAATTTCCGTTTTGATCTGCTATTATTATTTTCAAAAAACAATGAGTCATAGTTATGATCATTACATAATAGCAGCATTACATAATAGTCGTCAAAACTATTTTGAATGTACTATTTTTGTGCAATAAAATATAAAAATGATAAGAACAAAAAAAAAGATTTTTAACATAAAAAAAATGACCTTTGTTTACAACAATTTTTTTTTCATTAATGGATTCCTCTACAACTATAGAGTATTTTGGTAGCAAATATCATTTGGAACTAAAATAGCCGCTTTACTATTAATAGTAAAATTAGTATTGAAGAAGAGTATTTATTATGCATGTACCTACCATACAAATATATCCTTGTCTACTCTAACTGCATGAGTCTCTATTTGTTAGACTAATGGCAAAGCCGGGTAAAAACTACCAACGCGTCTTACAAACAATATGTAACACATAGTCCCATTTAAACTTGCTCTGTACTCACATGTAATCATCTTAATGTTTGCCAGTACTTTGCAAAACCAACATACCGATGTATATCTATCGTACATCAGTTGTGATAATCCAGTTTCATAATATACATAACACAATATACGAGATATCATAAGGCGAAGCCTGGCCTTCGACCAAATTCTAAAAACAAGACTACGACGACTTTTTCAAGAATGAGAGAAAAAAAGAAGACTCAACACTCTTCGAGAGAGTAGTTTTTAGCTCCATCCTCTTCTTTAGCTTTCTAATATAGACTGTATGCAATTTTAACACAACCTGTAGTTATTTTCTCGTGAATTTTAGCAGGTTTAGAACGAAGGCAGATATGTTGTGGTATTTCTTATACTGGGTAGGGAACGATAACTTTCAACATGAGCTCGAATGAATACAGTCTGATCAAAAAGTTTGAAACTTGTACAAAGTACGTTCCGGTTAGTGTACACCATAAAGTGTAGTAACAAAATGTTATGAAGAATCGGAGAAGAAAACTTGACGACTAAAGTGTTCGGGTCATTTTACCTGTATTGCCCTACATCTTAGTTTTATATCGTGACGATGTTGATTTTTTTTTCTCTTTTAATTACACAAAAATAATACGACGATAATTATGACAAGTACACTAACTTGTCTAAGAACATACTCTGCTTAACTTGAGTTATGTGCTGGACGCTAGATTTTTTAAAACATCTTAAAATCAAAGATAAGATGTACATTGGATGTCTTTAAACTTTAAATTTAGGGTTCAGTAATTAAAATTAAAACAACGGACAACAAGTGTAAGTCTGCAGAATTGAGAAAAATGACACTCAAAATGACACATAGTTTTTGAGTAAACGAGAAAACTCAAATTTTAGATATTGTACACTGTGTTTGTACATTACTTGAGCTATAATTAAAAACAGAGTATTAACTTTCAAAAAAAAAAACTTTCATCAATCCTACAAAATAAGTAACCAACTTGCGTGCCGTTTTCTCTTCGTAGTGACTGACATTTAGGGTCATAGGTCAACATTTTCAAAAATCTTTTAGAGAGTGAAATGAGTTAGTATTCAATCATAAGTTCACTAGTTTTCAAGAATTTAGCATGAACCGTCTTTGATACGTAAACTAAAAAATTTGTTGAAAGTTATCATCCCCTACCTGTATGCATAGCATACCGCAGCAAAATAAAAGAAAATCAACTACCACGAGCGCGTACACAGTTTCCTCCAAAAAAACAAGAAGAGAGTGAGAGAAACTAAATATGAAAGGAACATGGTAAGAATATATATTGGCATGGTTCCTTAGTTATTCCTTATCTCTCTCCAACTATTTCCTTCTTCATTGTCCTATTAACACGAAAATACTCCTTCGACTTGAATCTCTAAATGCAATTCCAACTTTCTTCCCCCTCTTTCTCCAATAATGTCATCAAAATTTCTTGTGACAATTATCATCAACATTAACAATCACAAACAAAATCATCCAATCATCCTTTCAGTTCACTTTAATTATTGAACAAACTAAAATAAGGAAACATCAAAGTTATGCAATGGTACGAGGCAGTAAATAAAAGTCAGCTCGGCGGATTCATTGTTAGTATTTCTCATTTAAATATTAATGTGTACATTTGTAACAAATGCACACACATACATTTGGATAGAAATCTTTGAGAACAAACAAAGTAAATTTTGTTCTCAATCTTTTTATTAATTTTTTAAAACTATTGAATGCTTCCGTAGACTTTAGAGATGGAATGGAATTTAAGAAAATACTTAATAAAACATGTACCCAGCGTGTACTAAACAGTGTATCCTTATATATATTTTCCTAGAGGAACTTGGTAACAATGTTTATACAAATCCACAATTTTAGAGTTACAAAAAACAAACTACATCAATCGCTTTCTTTTTTCAAGAGGAATCGAGTGGTCGGATACAAATTAGTTACTACCCGGG